>JAWPHD010004686.1:0-181171 GCA_037043455.1 Cyrtodaria siliqua
CCTATCGCTTAATTTGAATTAAGGCGGGACTATGTAATGCATCACTCCGCTCCACCCACCCACCTTCTATCCCTCACCCCCTCTTATTTCTTTTCTTTAAATATTCTCTTTTTCATTTGTTAATATTTCCCGTTATATATATCATTTAAATTCACTTCGAATGCAACTTTCATATTTAGAAATGAAGAAAAATGAATCATTGAATACCATAAACTAATCAAACAATATCAATACAACATGGAAATAAATACGAATGACGCAAAATTTGACAATATTATAAAACATGATATTGATACACTTAGAACAAAACAACTTACTTCAGTTGCATCAGACACGTTATAAAATTACGTAGACTTTTGCCATGATGAACAGTTTATGTTAAATAATTATTGAAACAAGCATTACAAAAAATCACAGTCTGTAATCTATCATATCCACATTTTCAAACACTTTTGTGTGAAAAAACAAGTGTCCCATGTCTGTTTCCGCAAGGTATGTATACGTACTACGACAGCACCTGTGTTAACACGTCCCCGTCTGACGACAAACTAATATATTCTTAAGTGAGGCCTTATTTAACGGCTGATCAACACGTTATACTATGTAATTAGAGCCGACCATGAGAAAGGGGAAAATACATAGGATCCTGGAACCTGCCCTACTCTTACTGATTACTTATTAATGAATAGCTGTATATGGTTCTTTAAAGTGTTCAAAGAATAAATAGACTACGATACACGGACCGCGCGGTTTATGTCCCCATTCGATGGACACTTATCAGAGAATATTAGATATGGTAATTTTTTGTTGTTCGTGGGTGGTTAGGAGGAGGATCATCCCCGATCGCACTCTCCAATATATTTCTCTAACATGGGATGAGTGGTTGGTGGGTGTAAAGACAATATCCGGGTGTGGATCTTGGTCGACTTACGGGGCATGCCCATTAGAAAATCTTTGTTTCTGGTGCATTTTCACAATACTTATGTATTCGTAAACTCCTATGATAACAAAGTATAGACCCGGTGCGTGCTTCCTAAAATCCGACAAACTTGTTAAATATGCTTGACGGCATACAACCTAACCACATTCCCTTATTAAAGACAAGCTAATTTCTCTTATTCAAAAAACATTCGCTAGAGAATATACTACATTTTTGGCCTGTAATAATATTAAAGCGTTTTTCACTAACGGCAGTTTAGACTATGTGGACTTGCTATGAAGTTTGTGAAGCACTCATCTTCCCTATTAGTATAATATTTTCGTCAGGTATGGAACCACAGTTTATAGACAAATTGTTGGTATCCTCATGGGTACGAACTGTGACCACTTGTCACAGATTTGTTTTTATTTTGCTATGAAAGAGATTTCAAGTTGGGTCTTTCACCAGATATCCAAGCAGATGTTATTGAAGCCTTTAATGACACCTCTCGGTATCTGGATGACATATTGACATTGACAACCCTTTCTTTCCAAATATGGTTAATACTATTTATCCTAAAGAACTTCAGCTTAACAAAGCTAACATATCTGATAATAACACTTCTTTTCTTGCTTTAGATCTCTCGTGAAAATGGTGAAAAAATTAGCAAAATCTATGACAAGAGAGATGAATTTTGACATTGTTAATTATCCCGACTTGTATTGGATGTTTTCGAGCAACATTTTATGGGGTGTATGTGTCTCAACTTATTCGTTTTCCAAGACTCGAGTTGAGGACTTTAATATTCGCAATCTTTGTAAAACTAAAAAGCTACTCAATCAGGGTTACCGTTACCATAAACTTCGTAAAACATTGCAAAATTTTATTATCGTAACCCTGATCTTGTTTCCAAATATAAAAGTAATTTAAGGACTCTTCTGCGACAAGGACTATCACAACCTGACTTCTATGGTGATATGTTTTTATAAACTTCGTAGGATTCTTGGTCATGATCATTTTCCTACTATCTTTGTTAAACTTGTTAAATGGTTTATCAAAAGAGGTTATGACCCTATCATTTTGCAACGTACTGCATGCTTGGTGGTGGACCCTTTTACAGTTGTTCGCCACTATGTTTTCTCTTTAATTGTACAATGACCGGACAGGTTGTGGACCCCATGATGACGCCTACCTAAAGCCCATTGGGACGGTGGCCTTTGACGTTTGTCTATGATCGTTCTTGTCGTGCCCTTAATGGTTTATTCACTTGTTGCTCTGGCTTCTGCCAAGTCATTGAGTACCTTCATTGTGGCTTTCTAGGCTATTTTCTTTTTTGTATTATATTTACACGAGCATATTTGTGTTTTACTTATATTGCCTATTAATGCTGCCTTGTTGGTTAGAGATTAGATCATGACGGGGATTTCTTTATTTAAACTGTCCTGTTTTAATGGGATGACAGTAGGGTAAGTGTGAGGGTTGGTGTACCCTAGAACCGGTTTAAACCCCAAGTGGCCTACTTTGCCACTGACCGTTTCAAGGCGGTAGCCCTATTGTCAACCCTTGTTTCTGTGTAAATATAATACAAAAAAAAACAATAGCCTAGAAAGCCACAATGAAGGTACTCAATGACTTGGCAGAAGCCAGAGCAACAAAGAATAAACCATTAAGGGCACGACAAGAAAGATCATAGACAACCATCAAACGCCTACGTCCTAATGGGCTTTAGGTAGGCGTCATCATAGGGTCCACAGCCTGTCCGATCATCGTACAATTAAAGAGGAAAGCATAGTGGCGAACTGTAACAAGGGTCCACCACCAAGCATGCAGTACGTTAAAAAATGATAGGGTCATAACCTCTTTTGATAAACTTTTAAACAAGTTTAACAAAGATAGTATGAAAGTGATCATGACCAGAATCTTACGAAGTTTATAAATCACATCACAGTCTGGTTGTGATAGTCCTTATAAAAACGTTTTTATAGACCATTCCTATAATAATCTATGTAACACTGTTGGCCCTAGAGCAGGTCATGTCAAGGATGACCCCAATAACTCATTGTAACAGTGTGGCCCTACAGGGAAGGGAAAATTTGAGTAATGGTCACCATTTGAATAGAACTTGGTAGAGTACCATAAGCGTGCGTATGCTACATGCAAAATATTAGACTTCTGGCTGTTGTAGTTTGAGAAAAAAATGTTTTAAAGATGTTGCTACATAAATCTATGTAAATATGTGACCCCAGTGATGGCTTAATTTGAGCCTAGGGTCACCATTTTGACATATTTGATAGAGGACCCTAAGTTGATACAACTTGTAAAATATGAGGTGTCTAGCTTTAGTAGGTTTACAGATTTTTTTAAAATTAAATATTTTCCTATATAACTATGTAAATGTGTGCCCCTGGGCGGGCCAAAACATGATCTCAGGTCACCATTTAAAAACCATGTAATGGACCACATGCAAAATATTAAACCTCAAGCCTGACTAGTTTCAGAGAAAATACATTTTTTAAGAAACCTTATTTTCTGGCTCATGGGATGACGAGTTGTCCGTCGCCGTTGTAGTTAAATGTTGCCTCGTTAAGACGATAGGGACTTCATTTTTATCCAATATTTACCAAACTTTATCAGATTGTTAATATCAATGAAAGCTCGGATTATTTCGAAAACCAGCCAGATCGGAACCCGTAACACCAGAGTTATGGCCATTGATTTAGTTAAAACGCTATTTTTTGCTTTGTTAAGACGATTTGGCCTTCGTTTTTTCATCCGATCTTTACTAAATTTTACCAGATCGTTGATATCACTGAAGAGCTCAGATGAGTTTGAAATCCAAGAAGTTCGGACCAGTAACACCAGAGTTATGACCCTTGAGTTAGTTAAATTGCTATGGTTTTCCTCTTAACAAGATAGGGCTTCTTTTTTCATCCGATCTTTACCAATTGATATCAATGAGAGCTCGGAAAGTTCAAATACCAGTCAGATCGGACCATTTACACCGGAGTCATAGCCCTTGATTTTCTGCAATATGCTATAATTTTGCCTCGTTAACACAATAGGGCCTTCATTTGTCATGCGATCTTTACCAAACTTTACCAGATTGTTACTATTAATGAAAGCTCGAACAAATATGAAAACCAAATCAGATTAGTAACACCCGAGTTACTGACCTTGATTTAGTTAAAAGATGCTGTATTTTGCCTAGTTAAGATGAGAGGACCTTCGTCTGGCCGGATTTCAGCGAAACTTTGCAATGATGACCGGTTGAATGATTTTGTCGGAGTTATGGTCCTTTAAAGGTTTTAATACACAAACTTTGTCTGGACTAGTTTCTGAAGCCCTGGCCGGATTTCAATGAAACTTTTTAGGGATGATCAACACCAGGTTTAGTTGTGCATATTGTCTCCATGTTCCGGTTGAATGATTTTGGCAGAGTTAAGGCCCTTTAAAGGCTTTAATATACAAACTTTGCCTGGACTAGTTCTCCTGATCCCCTGGCCGATTTCAACAAAAGATTTCAGGGATGATCAGTACCAAGCCTAGTTGTGCATATCATCGACATATTTCGGTTGAAAGATTTTTAGTGGAGTTATGGCCCTTTAAATATTTTAATACACAAATTTTGTCCGGGCTAGTTATCAGGAATCCATGTCCGGATTTCAACAAAACTTGGCAAGGATGATCAGTATCAAGTCTAGTTATGCATATCATCGCCGTGTTACGGTTAAGTGAATTTTGGCGTAGTTATGGCTCTTTAAAGGTTTTAATACTCAGACTAGTTCTCCTGATACCCTGGCCGAATTTCAACGAATCTTGGTGGGCATGATGTGTACTTAGCCTAGTTGAACATGTCATCGTCATGTTCCGGTTGAATGATTTCTGGCAGTGTTATTGCCCTGTTAATGTTTTAATACACAAACTTTGTCCCCACTAGTTCTCCTGATACCATGGCCGAATTTCAACGAATCTTGGCGGAGATGATGAAAAGCCTAGTTGCGCATATCATTGCTGTGTTCCAGTTAAATGAATTTTGGCAGATGTATGGCCCTTTAAAGGTTTTAATATACTAACGTTTGTGCAGACTAGGTCGTATTTCAGCGAAACTTGGCAGGGAGGATCAGTACCAAGCTTAGTTGGGAATATCATCATCATGTTCCGGTTGAATGATTTTTGACAGAGTTATGGCCCCTTAAACAAGACTTTGATCTTTAGCCAGTAGAGCGTACACAGGCCCTCTTTGGTCTCTTGTTTAAAAAGGGGAGATAACTCTTATAACAGGAAGCAGCTACCCTGTTGGCATTGCAATCATGGATGTTTTGTTTCTCTACTTCTCGTGTAACCCAAAGTTTGTTGATATGCATTTCGTTGATCATTCGGGATCATAATGTTAGTTTCAAATGTAAAACGTTTTCAAATAATGTAAATTGCTGGCAATAATGTTTATATTTGATTATAATGCTTATCCCAATAGTGGGATGTGACGCGGCAAATTTATTTCCGAATCGCCCCAGTAAAGCCAGAGTTATTGCCCTTTAATTGATAAAAAAATCTTAATTCTGTACCTTTTTCCAAATAGGTATTACGAATTAGCGTTATAATTATATAGTTGTACTATTTATATATTTATATATACATTTTGTTGTATAGAAACATTCACTCAACATTGTACATATCACCTTCTCCACTGGATACACATACGCTTGAATGTGTAAAAATAATAACTATACTATGCATTTGTACTATTTCTTTTACATTGTCATCTTATTGTCATGTATACACTTGTACCACACGGGCCTTAGTATCTGTTGGATTTTGAAATAAACTATCATTTAACTTAATTGTACTACTCATCATTGCTTGATTCATTGATACTTAAATGACTTACAATTATTCACGCAAAAAAGTATTGACATTCAAATACCTATTCAATCCTACCATCTACTTGTATTTCACTGCAGCTATTATAGCCAATAGTTCAACGCCATCCTGTGATACTTTGTATTTGTCATTACGTTGTCCGAGTATTAACTTTCATACCCCATCCAACCCCTTCAAAAAGAAGCGAAAACGGGTTGGCTGAGGTATCAAATAAAACCTTAATTTCGGCTTAAAACATTTGCATATTGTAAAATTAGAAACATTTAATAGGTAATTTGAAATAAGTTATCGCATTTTTTACAGTAAAAGAAAATGTTGAAGCATGTTTTATTGTCGAAATATCCGTTATAAAATCCTGCTAATATAAGCTTTCCTATCACTTAATGGAATTAAGGCAGGACCACGTAATGATCAACGTTTTCATCGGCAAAGGAGAAATGATAAGCGGAATTCCCTCGTCTGTGGATGCCAGGCAGACTTTATTAAGGGGGCACATGGCAATTTGGATTTTGTTTCAAAACTCTCGCCGTCCCGTTAGTTTTCGACATAAATTATATTTGCAAAATCAGTAATATTAATTGCAATAATTTAATATTGTTTTTCATATTACTAACTCTTGATTATATTGCATCAATAATATATTTAAACATATGGTAACATAACGAAGCAAAAATGAAAACACACAATTTTTAAGTTAAGCAGGTCCTCGTCCGCGTTTGATAAACAAAAAAAACATTTCTCGAGTAATATTGATTTTAAAATTTATTTTTGTCTAACCAATTGTCACACATAAAATAAAAGTAAAAGTACTAAATAACATTCTTATGTATTTATTTCATACTTCCAATATATAAACTGAGACGCAAATGCGTATCTTATATCAAGTTACTGAAACGCAAATAACTACGTTAAGATGGGAAATACATTACTGTGGATACTAATACTAATCCTAATACAGTATCACAATATAACATACGTACAGCGAGAATCTCGTAAAACATTATAATTAAAATATAAACATTGAATCCTCAGTAAAAACATTAATTAAAACACAATGTTAACAAATAAATGTTATTAAAAAGTAAAATAGTGTCATACAGCTACCTGTTTCTAAGTTAAACGTAAATGGTTAACGTAAAAAACTATACATACTTGATAGTTTATAATTAAGTTGCATGTTTCCTTCTTTTGAAGATTTGCAATAAAACAACTTGCGATAGAAAATTGTAAAGAGTTGCAAGTCATTAGCAGTATTAGTTTTTCTTGAGGAGTGGTTAATACATAGGTGCACTATAAATAAACTAAATCTTAGATCCGCACGGGACAACTGACTGATACCATTGAATCTGTTCGTGGAACGGTAAACTTTTGCTCAAAATATATTTGTAAAACACACATGTGAGACAATTTAAACTGGCTATGCGATTTTGTATTTTAACGAAAGTTTTCCTATACTGTACCATTACTTTTTCGGTGTTTCAATCTACACTAAGAAATACAAAAAGATCGGACAGGGAAAGTAGCATTCAAGGAGGACAGTCAACCACAAAACACAGAAACAAACACGCAAACAGACAAACAAGAAGGCAAAGGCAATATTAAATGCAAAAGACAACACAAACACAAAAGAGTTGACAATAGGGCTACCGCCTTGGAACGGTCAGTGGCAAAGTAGGCCACTGGGGGTTTAAACCGGTTCTAGGATGCACCAAACCTCACACTTACCCTACTGTCATCCCATTAAAACAGGACAGTGTAAATAAAGAAATCCCCGCCATGATCTAATACTAAAACATGTTTTATGCTCATAGAACGTTAATACATATCTGTTTAAGTATTGTTTTCAAATTAACACTGACAAATGAAAGTAAGTACACTATGACATTTGGCGGGGGAAAAATTGTTCTGTTCTGTTCAGTTCTGTTCTGTTTCATTCTCTGTTCTGTTCTGTTCTGTCGTGTTGTGTTGTGCTCCGACTATTTTTCTAAAAAAAATGTTATATTTGAGCCGATCTGTATGAACATGTGACGTTTACGTCTAAACAATCATTTATTGCATTTTTTTTCGTGCTGTTTTAACATGTGAAAAATACGTTTTTGCTCTACTAGGGGTAGAGATGCCAAACGAAAATTTCACAAACAGACAGACATACCTTCAGACATGGACATATCAGAATACTATAACCTTAAACGACATTTTTAAAGCATTTGTTTTAAAATTTGTATTCCAATTATTTTTATAATTGTAGATTTTTGCTTCAAAATGTCATCATAGTTCTCTACCCTTTTTCAAAAATACGGATGCAGCAACATTAGGAAGCACATAATAGTGCATGTCATAATGTTCATATCGAAGGAATCATTAAACTTGACATTAAAACAACAAATTCGGCGAGAATTTCAAGATAGTTGATTCAGTTACACAATGAAAGTGTTCAATTATAAATTGAACACCTCTCGTATGTAATCAAAGTGGGTATATAATGTACATGTAATCGAAGTGGGTATATAATGTACATGTATATACGTATCTATTTGTAATCAAAGGGTGTATACACTATACATACATCTGTAACAGAAGAGTGTGTATATAATGTACATGAACAAGTATCTGTAATCGAAGTGTGTATATAATGTACATGTACATTTATCTGTAATCGAAGTGTGTATATAGTGTACATGGACATGTATCTGTAATCAAAGTGTGTATATAATGTAGATGTATCTGTAATCGAAGTGTGTATATAATGTACATGTACATGTATCTGTAATCGTAGTGTGTATATAATGTAAATGTATCAGTAATCGAAGTGTGTATTTAATGTATAGATACATTTATCGGTAATCAAAGTGTGCATATAATGTACATGTATCTGTAATCAGTGTGTGTATATAATGTATACATACATTTATCGGTAATCAAAATGTGCATATCATATACATGTATCTGTAATCAGTGTGTGTATATAATGTATAGATACATTTATCGGTAATCAAAGTGTGCATCTAATGTACATACATCTGTAATCAAAGTGTGTATACAGTGAACATGTAATCGATTGATTGATTGAATTGGGGTTTTACGGCATCCAACACAAGAAAGGTTATATGACTCCAAACAGGGATGAACATGCCAGGCTCATCCTCCATTTACATCTAGATAAAATATGGAGTATGGGCATAGAACCTTCTAACCTGCAGAACTGCAGAGTTACTGCAAATTCTATTGTAGACACTCCATTTATGATGGAGCCACGTTTCCACATTTGCATTTGCGGTGTCATTAAGAAGACCTTGCATGAGCATGATAAAAAAATGACTTCATGAAGTTGAAAGTGGGGGTGGGGCGGGGTCCTAACCCTCTGCCTCTAGCGGGATTTGCAGTGGTTGTATTCTACCCCGGCACGGGGATGTATCTGTAATCGAAGTGTATATATAATGTACATGTATTTTTAATCAAAGTGTGTGTATATAATGAAATCATGTCACAAACGTCACAGACGGGCAATGACAGGACGAATTTATTGTTACAAGAACATGTATATGTAATGTTCCGCATATAATAAATGCGGACAACGGTGCTTTTCTCAGGAGTGTTTATTAGGAACGCAAACATTGTCGAAAATAAGATACATAAGATACAACGGATTGACATTTATAATTACTTCATATTGTAACTATTTGTTTCATACGATCATAAATTAATACATTACTTTGAAATTAAAATAGAAATACAGCGTCAAGAGTGGGAAATATGCTTTTTTAAAATTCATTTTCAAATGCATACTTACCAAAAAAGAAGGATAAAAATATCGGACAGGGAAAGCAGCATTCAAGGACGACAGTCAACCACAAAACACAAAAACAAACACGCAAACAGATAAGTCTTATATTGTTTATGTATTTTTTATGTTTGTGAACTGTTATAATTCATAACTTTCAAATGACATCATCAAAATAATTTGACCAATCAGAGATCAATAAAATAAAAGACCTCCACATTCTGGTAGGGGGTAAACTCGGTGTTTATCGTTGGTGCTCAACTGACTTTAGCCCTTTATAAAATTAGTTTGTAGTGATAATTATATTAAAAGCTTTATTTTTTATGTACATCTATGTATCTTCTTTTGGTGTTGTCTGATTTTAAAACACCAATATGGATACATTTAATTTAAATCATGGTCTAATATTTTCTTTTTTCTTATAGAGATTGAGGATAAAGTCCGAGTAAAACCCTTTATTTTTACCTACTGAATATCTCAACCTATTGGAAGTTGACCAGATGTGAAAGTTATGAATATCATAAATTATTTATAATTTGAAAAAAAAAACATTCTCGTAAAACACCAGCTAATATATATTATATATACAAACTCTAACAATGATGATACTAATTTGAATGGCGTTTTAAATAGGCTATATATGGTTTTATATTCAACATAATTATATTTGATCAATCGAGTATACATTGTATTTGAACAAGTAAACATACAAGTTCAAAATGTTAATTATTATTCAATAAAAAAAATTGCAAGTGAAAACAATTATAAGTATATCTTTAATACATATAAAACAAAAAAACAGTTTCTTGTGAAAACAATGAACTTAACTTATTTATAATAATATGTACCATTATTTGAGCTTGATATAAAATTCTAAATCTTGATCCAAATAGTTCTTATCTATTTGTGATCATGCAGTGTTATCTGATCTGCTGTGCTCAGCTAGATTATGACCCTCTACTAGGTTACAGGTCATTAACACATTTGTGGCACACTCTCCCTTTAGATAAGCACTGGCTCACTTGAGAGCCTTTTCCATACATTTATGCATAGCAGTGTATACGCTCGTACATAATGTTCAATTGAACATACCGCTAAGTTTTCAGTAAGAAGTTGAAATAATAGAGCATTAAATTTAGTATATTATATGTTAAGGAATGTTCAGGCTTAGGTAAGTATTTTTTTAAAGTTATATGTCTACTTTGATGTACAAAATAAACTGTGTACATGGGATTTTAAGGGTATGGCTATTTTGTATGTATCCGCGAATGCTAAGCAAACCCCATGTCTCGGATATTGCTTATCTATACAGAAAAAGAATACCGGAAATCCTCCGCCTTATACTCTCGGTATTGCCAACGTAATGCTGGCGGTGCGATTCCGGGGCGTGTAACAGAATTCTTACTGCATGGCAATAAGCAGGACCGTGAAACTTTCGGTCAAAAATTATGACCCGCGGGTTAACATCAGACACTTAATTGGCTCCGTCACATCTCCCTTTAATGCTCCCGGACATAATTCAATATAGGTGTAATTCCATCACTAAACAAGAATGTATGTCTTATATGCATTTATAGTAATGGTTAATAGAACAAACATCAAAGTGCTGAAATCACTGATGGACTAAGGGCTTTAGAAATTTAACAGTTCTGTTGAGTGTACATGGTGTAAGTGCATTTATGAACATTGTATGCACTGACCTGTTGACAAAACATTCTTGAGTTGTAAGGGATCAGATTGTAATTATTAAATTCCGAAGCTTGCACCGGATAGAAATATGGGCCGTATGAGTTATCCTTTTTGAAAAAATGCATCTAATTTTATTATTGTTTACATATTTTTTTATTGTGGTTTGTATTCCATCATTTATTAATTCGGAGCAACATTATTCATATCTGTGCAAAGTCGGATTCGATAAAATCTTCTCCACTTGATTAATAGTGATCGCGGGTCATGAAATCAACGCGTGATCATTTCAATATATTGCATCTGAAATGCCGCTTCTACAGCGTAGTAATACAATTTGTAAATTTTGAAATTATAACAATTTGACGAAGACTTTCTTTAAGATTGTCTCAATTAGGTTCCATTATCCTGCTGATATCGCAAATGTTTATCTCTATTCTTTTTGCTGAAAAATAACTACTTTTGCTCGGAAGCATTGGTCATTTCAACATTTATATACAAATGAGCTACTTTATCCCAGGTTTTCAAAGCTGGATGTACGGGGTCCAAACGGGTTTATAATATTCCGAGATGAAGTATATCATCTTGTTTCTTGTCTTAGTAGACAAACATTATAGGCCCAAACATCACATTCTTCAATTTTCTTTCCATTTCCCACAGCTTATTTACGATTTAGATGGTATTTGTCTGATCCGGAGAACTATTTCTTCTATACACAAGGCCAGGGCACCTATGAATATGCATGCAGTGAGTGGGATGTGTTTACCTTTTTTATGCGAATGAACACCCAATCAAAATGACAGCTGACTGAATTGAATTGAATGTTGTTTAACGGCTCATCAACACAGTACAGGTTATTTAGAGCCACCCCAGAGAGAGGGGAAGGATACATAGGAATCCGGGAACCTGCCCTACTCTTATTATCGAATAGATTCCTATGGTTCTTTAACGTGCTCGGTTGAAAGACCGATACACGGGACCGCCCGGTTTACGTCCCCATCCGACGGACGAGGCTAAGGAAAAGTGTCTTGCCCAAGAACACACCGACGCTCTGTCTGTTAGCGTAGTGATACATTTCGTCAGTGACGATCTGTTGCGGCTTCTAGGGTGTTCGAATTTTGTCGCCTGCTAAGGACTAGGGCTTGAAAAGCCCCTAGTCCAACTAGTCGAGTTTTGCAGACCAAAGTATGTCACTACCAATAATTAAATACAGGATGGATCATGGGACATAGTTTGATACATATGCACATTGAATATAAAACATGGAAATCATTATGATGGATTTATTCGTATTTGGGTTGACACCAATAAGTCTACGAAGTCGCTTCTAGTGCCTTTAATGCAGAAACAGTATTTTGCTGTTATATTCATGCACGTATTTAAATACTTATAAGATGTTCCTATCGATTGGTTTCAGCTTCTTTGTTTTGAGCGATTTGTCGGAAAAATGCTTTTACACGTTCTTTTTTCTACCCAGATATGGCATTGCTATCAACGGACGAGGTCAAGGACTTTGCATTACAGCTTAAGTACACCGAGGATAACCCAAAGTGGCCTCGTAAGACGACGTTACTGTATCAGCTTTTAATAACGGGCACATCACCCAACCGCACAGCTCCATCAACACGTAAAGTTAAATGGTTGAAAAAGACGAACACAGAACATCATGCGGAAGAAAATATGCTGATTTCAATTGAGGAAAGGATTAAAAAGTTTGGTATAAACGGATTCAAAATTTCTGGACTTCATGTGGATGTTGTCCTCAGTTATTCACCTTGTAATGAGAAAATACACCGATGTGCTGACAAACTTATTAATTTCAAAAACACATTTCGATTAGACTGTTTTGAGAAAAACGCTACAATAAACATGCGCATTTTGATTGCAAACATTTACAAGAGTTACCATAAACCCAAATTAGTAGCTCTGTCGAAATTACACGAAGCGGGCATTATCCTAGAAGTATTCCACGGTCGATTACATTGGGAACACTTCCTAGGCACAATAGTGGGGCTTCGTGGCCACGAGTATGGAGAGTGTCTTCGTCTAGCCAAGTTAAAGGGACGTAGTGCGAGAGAAGAAGTGGATGTGAGAATACTCGAGGCTGTGAAAATGTGTGCAGGTTCAATGTCAGATGAAGATGATGAAAGTGCGGGAATGGACACATCTGGGAAAAAAAGTAAGATAAAATGTGAGGAAAAGTGGAAGGAATTAGGCCTAAAGAACATCGGAATGGCAAAGTCGGTAGACGAGGCTGATCGAATACTACTTCCAGCAAAATTAAAAATGTTGTTGCTGAAAAAATGAAATCTGTTTTATTTATCAAATTTCGTCACTTTTCTGCCTAGATGGAATGCGTCACTTAAAGAGGATACACCATACTTTAGGGTTACATTTGGTTAAAGAAAACAAAAATACTATTCAAATGACCAATTTAAAATATAAAGTGATTCAAATATATATATGGAACATTAACATTTTCCTATTATAAAGCACAATAATTAATAATCATAAATTACAACTCGTCTTATCAGGCCATAACGGAATCCTCCAGTTATAAATAACGCCACACAGGGAACCTCGGCGATACCGTCAAAGGAGGCTCGCTTTGAAACGCACTTGCAATTTGTGAAAATAGCTAACCCTGATGCATAACCATAGTTATGAAATGCCTTCTTCCGGTCTTTATTTTATATGTGCAGTGTAGTTTCTTTTGGTGGTCTCATTTATTTTTGTTTTATCAATTCAAAAAAAATGTATTTAAAAGATTTTAAAAACAAATCACTCCGGATAACCCCTTTAACGGAAACGCGACAGGAGTCAGCATTATTTTACATGAGATCAAGATGAAGCTACAGTGTACAAATGTATTTAGATTGATGCTCCTTATAGAACAAAATGAACATTAAAGTAGGACAACATTCAATAGCTAATAACAATCATCAGGTTGTACTTTTTTCCATCATTAGTATGGTTTAGTTTATGCTTAGCAGTGAAATAGTGGATTTTAGCAATGAAATAATAGTGTTATTTCATACGTGTGAAATAGTTTTCTTTTTTCACTGCCGAAACTACTTTTTTTTCGATATCAAAAGCATTTTTTTTATTTGTTTGAAAAATAACTGTTTAATATATATCATTCGACTGTAGGTGGTCTAAGAAAATGAGCTATTATATTATATTATTAAAAACTATAGCTTATTTTTTAAAACTGGTCAAGTATTTCAGAATTGTTATCATTTACAGTTAATAATGTCAGTTAGTCATTTTTTCAAAAACTACTATTTTCATAAAGTTGCTATAAAAGTATATCATTGGATTGGAAATAACTTAAACTAAGAAAACGAGTCGTAGATTACTGAAATCGGTTACGTAGTTTAGAAGTTATGGGGAATTAAAAACAGCAGTTTTATAATTCTAAGCCAATGGCGTCTGTTTTTTCTGCATACCGCTGTATACTTTGATTATAAAGCATAAAATAAAAAGAAAATTTGTTGTTTCTGAGTGAATAACAGATTTTATTTCTTCTCGAAGTGATCAAACTTCAATATTGTACACTTATATGTTTTCGCTTTTGTGAAAATATAAAGTTTTCACACTTCTCGATGAAATAAAATCTGTTATTTACACCAAAACAACAAATATCCTCTATTTATGTTTGTCCAGACTTTCAGAAAAAAAACATCCAATGCTCTACAAAGCTTGTATGGAAAAAATGATTTAACAACATTGATATGAGTTGAATACGGGCATTTATTTAATGCCATACAATTATCTTTTATATGCAAGCATAAAACTTATTTATATTGCACAATTTTCACTCTCGTCTTTCTTATCCAATACACAAATAGAGACAACAGAAAAAACACATATATGACGGCATATTTTTTTTGTGGTGGAGGCAGACCATCCACTCTTCCTAGGTAGATCCAGTACTGTACACCTCCCGCAATCCGTAAGAATATACACGTCCTCACTTACAAGTCGAGCTCCCAGTGGGATTCGAACCCGCAGCGGTGAGAGGCGACAACGTTTAGACGCAGCGTCTTTACCATCTGACCACGGACGCGCTTTTATCATGTTTATATCCTACTCGGAGAACTATACATGTTTGTGTGCCTTTTGTTAAATTATTATTCTATATTTGTGTTTATTGGTAAGGTTATATATTTTTAAATTTTTATTTTTACATCGGTTAGCGATACATTTTTCATGTGCGTGTATCTGTTGGTAACTTGTACACATGTTTATAGTCTTCTATTCTTGTTATCATAATCATATAGAAAGTAAAAAGTAATCATAAACATGTAGGAAAAATGGTCCGATCTTTGGCAGATTTTACATTCTTCTTTAGGATATGTATTGTATACCTTCGTCATTAAAGAGCGCATTTGGAATAGCACGAACTGTTGGTTAAGTGTATGTGCAGTGTGTATAGTTCTTAGGTTTATAGGACATCCGCCTTTTAACCAATAGGACGTCCTAAAGGTACAGCAGAGTTTGGACTGGAACTGTTGGTTAACAGCTCATGGACACATATTATAGGTTAGTTCGAGCCGCCCAAGAGAGAGGGAAAGAACACAACAATCTTGAAACTCTGTCCTATGCTTCTATTCTTATCAAATTGCTCCATATTGCTCGGAGGCTAGACTCTGATACAAGGGACTGCCTGGTTTACGTCTCTATTCGCCGAACGAGGCTTGCCTAATGACACACTGAAGTAATCTAATGGTGCCAGTAAAGCTCGAACTCGAGATCTACGATTAAGAGTCCAACATGATATGCACCGGGCCACAGCGGTCCCCTGTTGGAACAAGAGATCCAATAGGGCATCTATCGCTCTATTTGCTACAACTCCAACAACAATAATTCAACCAAACATGACAATAATATGCGCATTTAGGCTTGGCACTGATCATTCCTGTCAACTTTAGTGCAATTCAGCCAGGAATTAAGGAGAACTAACTCTGCCAAAAATTATTCAACCGGAACACGGCGGTGATATGCGCAACTAGGCTTGGTTCTCATCATCCGCGCCAAAATTCGGCCAGGCTTTCAGAGAACTATTCTGGACAAAATGTGTGTAATAAAACCTTTAAAGGGCCATAACTCCACCTAAAAACTTTCAATCGGAATACAGCGAGGACATGCATAACTAAGCCTCTTACTGATCATCTATGCAACGTTTTGTTGAAATCCGGCAAGGGGTTCAGAAGAAATAGTCCAGACAAAGTTTGTATATTTAAACCGTTCAAGGGCCATAACTCTGCAAATAATCATTTAACCGGAACACGACGATATGCATAACTGGCCAAGTTTGGGAAAGATCAAATACAAAATGAAGTCTCTGGAGTATTCACAAAGCTGAAAATTGCATTTTTCAATATTTCAAGGGCACATAACTCCAGTGTTTCTGGTTCGATATAGCTGGTTTTTAAAATTGTCGAGATTTCATTGATATTAACAATCTGTTAAAGCTTGGTAAGATCGAATGAAAAATGAAGGCCTTATCGTCTTAAAAAGGCAAAATACAGTATTTTAACTTAATCAAGGGTCATAACTCCGCTGTTACTGGTTTGATTTGTCTGTTTTGTCAAACATATCTGAGCATTCATTGATATTAATAATCTGGTAAAGTTTGGTAAATATCTGATGGAAAATGAAGGTTCTATAATTAGACGAGGCAAAATATAGCCTTTTTAACAAAATCAAGGGCCATAACGCTGGTGTAAATTGTCGAATCTGGCTGATATCAACAATCTGGTACAGTTTGAAAACGATCGGATGGAAAATGAAGGCCCTATAGTCTGAACGAGGCCAAATTATAGTATACTTCAGAAAATCAAGGGCCATAACTCCGGAATAAATTGTCCGATCTGACTGGTTTTCGAACTCGTCCGAGCTTTTACTGATACCAACAATTTGGTAAATATTAAAAAAATATCGGATGAAAAATGTAGCACATTTCAGAAAATCAAGGGCCATAACTCTATTTTGTATGTATCCGCGAATGCTAAGCAAACCCCATGTCTCGGATATTGCTTATCTATACAGAAAAAGAATACCGGAAATCCTCCGCCTTATACTCTCAGTATTGCCAACGTAATGCTGGCGGTGCGATTCCGTGGGTGTAACAGAATTCTTACTGCATGGCAATAAGCAGGACCGTGAAACTTTCGGTCAAAAATTATGACCCGCGGGTTAAGATCAGACACTTAATTGGCTCCGTCACATCTCCCTTTAATGCTCCCGGACATAATTCAATATAGGTGTAATTCCATCACTAAACAAGAATGTATGTCTTTTATGCATTAATAGTAATGGTTAATAGAACAAACATCAAAGTGCTGAAAGCACTGATGGACTAGGGGCTTTGGAAATTGAACAGTTCTGTTCAGTGTACATGGTGTAAGTGCATTTATGAACATTGTATGCACTGACCTGTTGACAAAACATTCTTGAGCTCGAAGGGATCAGATTGTAATTATTAAATTCCGACGCTTGCACCGGATAGAAATATGGGTAGTATGAGTTATCCTTTTTGGAAACATACATCTAATTTTATTATTGTTTACATAATTTTTTATTATGGTTTGTATTCCATCATTTGTTAATTCGGAGCAACATTATTCATATCTGTGCAAAGTCGGATTCGAAAAAAATCTTCTCCACTTGATTAATAGTGATCGCGGGTCATGAAATCAACGCGTGATCATTTCAATTTATTGCGTCTGAAATGCCGCTTCTACAGCGTAGTAATACAATTTGTAAATTCTGAAATTATAACATTTTGACGAAGACTTTCTTTAAGATTGTCTCCATTAGGTTCCATTTTCCTGCTGATATCGCAAATATTTACCTCTATTAAATTTTGCTGAAAAATAACTACTTTTGCTCGGAAGCATTGGTCCTTTCGACATTAAGGGTGCCCACTGGTGAATATCAGAACAGTAAGAAATTTTAATTTCTCTGTTTTTTAGGAAGACTAACATATTACTAGTTAGTTTCTGGAAAAATAATGATGGGTCGGTGATTTAACTTTTTCGCAAAATTAATCTTTAGTAATACACTCTCACAGTGTGGTTTTAAATTCTGAATCAGCTGCAAATTGTGTATGGCAGCTTATATGTGTGTAGTGTGGTTTGCAGAATAGGTATCGATTTTCCGTCTTTTTTAATGTAATAGTTCATACTTTAGGACGAAAAATTAAGGGTTGTGGTATTTTTATCACCATCTGAAAAATTATTACATCCCTTGTCATTACCCCACCCAGTTTACTATAAATTGCATTTTTAAATTTGTGATCAATCAATTTTTCATGATAAAGGAACAGTAAACTTTTTGAGATATTTTGTCTACAATATATACAAGACCTGAGTTTTAGAATGAAAAAATAAAAATTGGTGGTCGGTGTGCATATAAGAAAGATATTCAATAAAAACTGAAAAAAAATGTGCTTTTTTAGATTTCGACGAGCTCTGACATATAACGGCATAGGTCTGTAACAAATAATAGGAAAATACTTCGGTATATCCTAACACATGTTTTTGTAATAACGTTTAAATTAAGTGAATATCTTAAACGTTTTTTGAGAAATACCATATTTTGTACCCCTACCCCCCATTTTGACTTATGTTAAAAATTGTCAATTTTGGGCACAAACTGTGAGGTCAAAAAAAAAATCTAAAATGTTTTAATTTTTTTGCACTAAAATATCCCTATTGGGCATTAGTTTGTTACTGTATAATTATTTTTTCCAGTTTTATTATAATTTTTGAAATATAACAAATGTAATTTTCCGGAAGTGCAAAAATCCAAAACCTCAGCAGTGGCCACCCTTAATATGCAAATGAGCTACTTTATCCCAGGTTTTCAAAGCTGGGTGTACGGGGTCCAAACGGGGTTTATAATATTTCGAGATAAAATATATCATCTTGTTTCTTGTCTTAGTAGACAAAAAGAATAGGCCCAAACATCACATTCTTAAATTTTCTTTCCATTTCCCACAGCTTATTTACGATTTAGATGGTATTTGTCTGATCCGGAGAAATATTTCTTCTATACACAAGGCCAGGGCCCCTATGAATATGCATACAGTGAGGGGTATCTGTTTATCTCTTTTATGCGAATGAACACCCAATCAAAATGACAGCTGACGCTCTGTCTGTTAGCGTAGTGATACATTTCGTCAGTGACGATCTGTTGCGGCTTCTAGCGTGCTCGAATTTTGTCGCCTGCTAAGGATAAGATCTTGAAAAGCCCCTAGTCCAACTCGTCGAGTTTTGCAGACCAAATTATGTCACTAAAAATAATTAAATACAGGATGGATCATGGGACATAGTTTGATACATATGCACATTGAATATAAAACATGGAAATCATTATGATGGATTTATTCGTATTTGGCTTGACACCAATAAGTCTACGAAGACGGTTCCAGTACTTTTAATGCAGAAATAGTATTTTGCTGTTATATTCATGCATGTATTTAAATACTTAAAAATGTTGTTGCTGAAAAAATAAAATCTATTTATTTATCAATTTCGTCATTTTTCTGCCTTATTCGCTTAATGGAATGCGTCGGGAATGTTCCCCGAACAACTTCTTATGGGGTATATGTGTCTCAACTTATTCGTTTTTCTAGAGCTTGTACTCGAGTTGAGGACTTTAATATTCGTAATCTTTGTATAACTAAAAAGTTACTCAATCAGGGTTACCGTTACCATAAACTTCGTAAAACCTTTGCAACATTTTATTATCGTAACCCTGATCTTCTTTCCAAATATAAAAGTAATTTAAGGACTCTTCTGCGACAAGGACTATCACAACCTGACTTCTATGGTGATGTGATTTATAAACTTCGTAAGATTCTAGGTCATGATTACTTTCATACTATCTTTGTTAAACTTGTTAAAAAGTTTATCAAAAGAGGTTATGATCCTATCATTTTGCAACGTACTGCATGCTTGGTGGTGGACCCTTTACAGTTCGCCACTATGCTTTCCACTTTAATTGTACGATGACCGGACAGGCTGTGGACCCTATGATGACGCCTACCTAAAGCCCATTGGGACGGTGGCGTTTGATGTTTGTCCATGATTTTTCTTGTCGTGCCCTTAATGGTTTATTCTCTTACTGCTCTGGCTTCTGCAAAGTCATTGAGTACCTTTATTGTGGCTTTCTAGGCTATTGTTTTTTGTATTATATTTACACGAGCATATTTGTGTTTTACTTATATTGCCTATTGATGCTGCCTTGTTGGTTAGAGATTAGATCATGGCGGGGATTCCTTTATTTATACTGTCCTGTTTTAATGGGATAACAGTAGAGTAAATGGGAGGCTTGGTACACCCTAGAACCGGTTTAAACCCCCAGTGGCCTACTTTTCCACTGACCGTTCCAAGGCGGTAGCCCTATTGTCAACCCTTTTGTGTATGTGATGTCGTTTGCATTTATTATTGCTTTTGCCTTCTTGTTTGTCTGTTTGCGTGTTTGTTTCTGTGTTTTGTGGTTTACTGTCCTCCTTGAATGCTACTTTCCCTGTCCGATCTTTTTATATTTCTTTATTTTATATGTGCAGTGTAGTTTCTTTTGGTGGTCTCATTTAGTTTTGTTTTATCAATTTTAAAAAAATGTATTTAAAATATTTTAAAAGCAAATCACTCCGGATAACCCCTTTAAAGGAAACGCGACAGGAGTCAGCATTATTTTACATGAGATCAAGATGAAGCTACAGTGTACAAATGTATTTAGATTGATGCTCCTTATAGAACAAAATGAACATTAAAGTAGGACAACATTCAATAGCTAATAACAACCATCAGGTTGTACTTTTTTCCATCATTATTATGGTTTAGTTTATGCTTAGCAGTGAAATAGTGGATTTTAGCAATGAAATAAAAGTGGTATTTCATACGTGTGAAATAGAGTTTTATTTGTTCACTGCCGGAACTACTTTTTTTCAATATCAAAAGCATTTTTTTTTTTTTTTTTGAAAATTAACTGTTTAAAATATATCATTCGACTGTAGGTGGTCTAAGAAAATGAGCTATTATATTATATTATCAAAAACTATAGTATATTTTTTAAAACTGGTCAAGTATTTCAGAATTGTTGTCATTTACAGTGAATAATGTCAGTAAGTCATTTTTTCAAAAACTGCTATTTTCATAAAGCTGCTATAAAAGTATATCATTGGATTGGAAATAACTTAAACTAAGAAATCGAGTCGTAGATTATTCAAATCGGTTACGTAGTTTAGAAGTTATGGAAAAGTAAAAACAACAATTTTATCATTCTAAGCCAATGGCGTCTATTTTTTCTGCATACCGCAGTATACTTTGATTATAAAGCATAAAATAAAAAGAAAATTTGTTGTTTCTGAGTGAATAACAGATTTTATTTCTTCTCGAAGTGATCAAACTTCAATATTGTACACTTATATGTTTTCACTTTTGTGAAAATATAAAGTTTTCACACTTCTCGATGAAATAAAATCTGTTATTTACACCAAAACAACAAATATCCTCTATTTATGTTTGTCCAGACTTTCAGACAAAAAACATTCAATGCTCTACAAAGCTTGTATGGAAAAAAATGATATAACAACATTGATATGAGTTGAATACGGGCATTTATTTAATGCCATAAAATTATCTTTTATATGCAAGCATAAAACTTATTTATATTGCACAATTTTCACTCTCGTCTTTTTTATCCGATACCCAAATAGAGACAACAGGCAACAGACATATATGACGGCATATTTTTTGTGTTGGAGGCAGACCATCCACTCTTCCTAGGTAGATCCAGTACTGTACACCTCCCGCAATCCGTAAGAATAGACACGTCCTCACTTACAAGTCGAGCTCCCAGTGGGATTCGAACCCGCAGCGGTGAGAGGCGACAACGTTTAGACGCAGCGTCTTTACCATCTGACTACGGACGCGCTTTTATCATGTTTATATCCTACTCAGAGAACTATACATGTTTGTGTGCCTTTTGGTAAATTATTATTCTATATTTGTGTTTATTGGTAAGGTTATATATTTTTAAATTTCTATTTTAACATCGGTAAGCGATAAATTTTTTCTGTTGGTAACTTGTACAAATATTTATAGTCTTCTCTTCTTGTTATCAAAATCATATAGAAAGTAAAAAGTAATCATAAACATGTAGGAAAAATGGTCCGATCTTTTGCAGTTTTTACATTCTTCTTTAGGATATGTATTGTATACCTTCGTCATTATAGAGCGCATTTGGAATAGCACGAACTGTTGGTTAAGTGTATGTGCAGTGTGTGTAGTTCTAAGGTTTATAGGACATCCGCCTTTTAACCAAAAGGACGTCCTAAAGGTACAGCAGAGTTTGGACTGGAACTGTTGGTTAACAGCTCATGGACACATACTATAGATTAGTTCGAGCCGCCCAAGAGAGAGGGAAAGAACACAGCAATCTTGAAACTCTGTCCTATGCTACTATTCTTATCAAATTGCTCCATATTGCTCGGAGGCTAACCTCTGATACACGGAACCGCCTGGTTTACGTCTCTATTCGACGAACGAGGCTTGCCTAATGACACACTGAAGTAATCCAATGGTGCCAGTAAAGCTCGAACTCGAGATCTCCAATTAAGAGTCCAACATGATATGCACCGGGCCACAGCGGTCCCCTGTTGGAACAAGAGATCAAATAGGGCATCTATCGCTCTATTTGCTACAACTCCAACAAAAATAATTCAACCAAACATGACAATAATATGCGCAATTAGGCTTGGTACTGATCATTCCTGTCAAGTTTTAGTGCAATTCAGCCAGGAATTAAGGAGAACTAAATCCTGGCTGAATTTCATTTGTAACAAAGTTAGTGTATTAAAGCATTTAAAGGGCCATAACTCTACCACACACAAGGAATTGCTAGTCCCTCACAATCGCGATTTCAGTTAGATTTCAGTTAGTTAAAAGAAGTCAGATATATTGCTGTTATTGCACTTGTCGTTATGTCACTGAAGGGACTAATAATGCCCTTAGGTGTTAATTGTATATTCAGTAAGTGCATTACACAGATGACCCTCGTTGATTTGGCACTTGTAAATACTTCTTAGACTAGGGAGCGTAACAGAACCATTCGGGAAATAGCTGATAAACTGTGAAAATATAGCTGTTAAATCATGAATATTTTGTTTTGATGAAAAATCCGGAGACTTTACTCTTAAATCCGGAGATCCGGAGAGCGACTGAAAAATCCGGAGGGCCATAACTCTGCCAAAAATCATTCAACCGGAACACGGCGGTGATATGCGAAACTAGGCTTGGTACTCACCATCCCCGCCAAAATTCGGCCAGGGTTTCAGAGAACTATTCTGGACAGAATGTGTGTATTAAAACCTTGAAAGGGTCATAACTCCACCTAAAAACTTTCAATCGGAATACAGCGAGGACATGCATAACTAGGCCTCTTACTGATCATCCATGCAACGTTTTGTTGAAATCCGGCAAGGGGTTCAGAAGAAATAGTCCAGACAAAGTTTGTATATTAAAACCGTTCAAGGGCCATAATTCTGCAAAATATCATTCAACCGGAACACGACGATATGCATAACTGGCCAAGTTTGGGAAAGATCAAATACAAAATGAAGGCTCTGGAGTATTCACAAAGCTGAAAATTTCATTTTTCAATATTTCAAGGGCACATAACTCCAGTGTTTCTGGTTCGATATAGCTGGTTTTTAAACTTGTCCGAGATTTCATTGATATTAACAATCTGTTAAAGCTTGGTAAGATCGAATGAAAAAATGAAGGCCTTATCGTCTTAAAAAGGCAAAATACAGCTACTGGTTTGATTTGGCTGTTTTTCAAACATATCTGAGCATTCATTGATATTAACAATCTGGTAAAGTTTGGTAAATATCTGATGGAAAATGAAGGTTCTATAGTCTTAACAAGGCAAAATATAGCCTTTCTAACAAAATCAAGGGCCATAACTCTAGTGTAAATGGTCGAATCTGGCTGGTTTTCAAACTCATTGGAGCATTCTTTAATATCAACAATCTAATACAGCTTGAAAAAGATCGGATGAAAAATTAAGGCCCTATCGTCTGAACTAGGCCAAATTATAGTATACTTCAGAAAATCAAGGGCCATAACTCCGGAATAAATAGTCCGATCTCGCTGGTTTTCGAACTCGTCTGAGCTTTTATTGGTACCAACAATTTGGTAAATATTAAACGAATATAGGATGAAAAATGAAGGCCCTATCGTGTTAGTGAGGCAAAATATAGCAGTTTTAACTAAATCAAGGGCCATATCTCCGGTGTTACTAGTCCCAACTGGCTGGTTTTCAAACTCGTCCGAGATTTCATTGATATCAACAATCTGGTAAAGTTTGAAAAAGACCAGATTAAAAATGAAGGCCCTATCGTGTTAACGGGATCACAATAAAGCACATTTCAAAAACACAAGGGCCATAACTCTATTTTGTATGTATCCGCGAATGCTAAGCAAACCCCATGTCTCGGATATTGCTTATCTATACAGAAAAAGAATACCGGAAATTCTCCGCCTTATACTCTCGGTATTGCCAACGTAATGCTGGCGGTGCGATTCCGGGGGTGTAATAGAATTCTTACTGCATGGCAATAAGCAGGACCGTGAAACTTTCGGTCAAAAATTATGACCCGCGGGTTAACATCAGACACTTAATTGGCTCCGTCACATCTCCCTTTAATGCTCCCGGACATAATTCAATATAGGTGTAATTCCATCACTAAACAAGAATGTATGTCTTATATGCATTACTAGTCATAGTTAATAGAACAAACATCAAAGTGCTGAAAGCACTGATGGACTAGGGGCTTTGGAAATTGAACAGTTCTGTTCAGTGTACATGGTGTAAGTGCATTTATGAATATTGTATGCACTGACCTGTTGACAAAACATTCTTGAGCTCGAAGGGTTCAGATTGTAATTATTAAATTCCGACGCTTGCACCGGATAGAAATATGGGTCGTATGAGTTATCATTTTTGGAAAAATACATATAATTTTATTACTGTTTACATAATTTTTTATTATGGTTTGTATTCCATCATTTATTAATTCGGAACTACATTATTCATATCTGTGCAAAGTCGGATTCGAAAAAAATCTTCTCCACTTGATTAATAGTGATCGCGGGTCATGAAATCAACGCGTGATCATTTCAATTTATTGCGTCTGAAATGCCGCTTCTACAGCGTAGTAATACAATTTGTAAATTCTGAAATTATAACATTTTGACGAAGACTTTCTATAAGATTTTCTCCATTAGGTTCCATTTTCCTGCTGATATCGCAAATATTTACCTCTATTATTTTTTGCTGAAAAATAACTACTTTTGCTCGGAAGCATTAGTCCTTTCGACATTAATATGCAAATGAGCTACTTTATCCCAGGTTTGCAAAGATGGGTGTACGGGGTCCAAACGGGGTTTATAATATTTCGAGATAAAATATATCATCTTGTTTCTTGTCTTAGTAGACAAAAAGTATAGGCCGAAACATCACATTCTTAAATTTTCTTTCCATTTCCCACAGCTTATTTACGCTTTAGATGGTATTTGTCTGATCCGGAGAACTATTTCTTCTATACACAAGGCCAGGGGCCCTATGAATATGCATACAGTGAGTGGTATATGTTTATCTCTTTTATGCGAATGAACACCCAATCAAAATGACAGCTGACGCTCTGTCTGTTAGCGTAGTGATACATTTCCTCAGTGACGATCTGTTGCGGCTTCTAGCGTGCTCGAATTGTGTCGCCTGCTAAGGATTAGGTCTTGAAAAGCCCCTAGTCCAAATTATGTCACTACCAATAATTAAATACAGGATGGATCATGGGACATAGTTTGATACATATGCACATTGAATATAAAACATGGAAATCATTATGATGGATTTATTCGTATTTGGCTTGACACCAATAAGTCTACGATGTAGTATTTTGCTGTTATATTCATGCATGTATTTAAATACTTAAAAGATGTTCCTCTCGATTGGTTTCAGCTTCTTTGTTTTTGAGCGATTAGTCGGAAAAATGCTTTTACACGTTCTTTTTTCTACCCAGATATGGCATTGCTATCAACGGACGAGGTCAAGGACTTTGCATTACAGCTTAAGTACACCGAGGATGACCCAAAGTGGCCTCGTAGGACGACGATACTGTATAAGTTTAGAATTAAGTACACATCACCCAACCGCACAGCTCCAGCAATAGGTAATGCTAATTGGTTTAAAATGACGAACACAGAACATCATGCGGAAGAAAATATGCTGACTTCAATTGAGGAAAGGATTAAAAAGTTTGGTATAAAAGGCGTCAAAATTCTGAACTTCATGTGGATGTTGTCCTCAGTTATTCACCTTGTAATGAGAAAAAACACCGATGTGCTGACAAACTTATTAATTTCAAAAACACATGTCGATTAGACTGTTTTGAGGAAAACGCTACAATAGACATGCGCATTTTGATTGCAAACTTTTACAAGAGTTACCATAAACCAAAATTACACGAAGCGGGCATTAAAAATAAAATCTATTTATTTATCAAATTTCGTCACTTTTCTTCCTAGATGGAATGCGTCATTTAATGGAATGCGTCGGGAATGTTCCCCGAGCAACTTTTTATGGAGTATATGTGTCTCAACTTATTCGTTTTTCTAGAGCTTGTACTCGAGTTGAGGACTTTAATATTCGTAATCTTTGTATAACTAAAAAGTTACTCAATCAGGGTTACCTTTACCATAAACTTCGTAAAAACTTTGCAACATTTTATTATCGTAACCCTGATCTTCTTTCCAAATATAAAAGTAATTTAAGGACTCTTCTGCGACAAGAACTATCACAACCTGACTTCTATGGTGATGTGATTTATAAACTTCGTAAGATTCTAGGTCATGATCACTTTCATACTATCTTTGTTAAACTTGTTAAAAAGTTTATCAAAAGAGGTTATGATCCTATCATTTTGCAACATACTGCATGCTTGGTGGTGGACCCTTTTACAGTTCGCCACTATGCTTTCCTCTTTAATTGTACGATGACCGGACAGGCTGTGGACCCTATGATGACGCCTACCTAAAACCCATTGGGACGGTGGCGTTTGATGTTTGTCCATGATCTTTCTTGTCGTGCCCTTAATGGTTTATTCTCTTACTGCTCTGGCTTCTGCAAAGTCATTGAGTACCTTCATTGTGGCTTACTAGGCTATTCTTTTTTTGTATTATATTTACACGAGCATATTTGTGTTTTAGTTATATTGCCTATTGATGCTGCCTTGTTGGTTAGAGATTAGATCATGGCGGGGATTTGTTTATTTACACTGTCCTGTTTTAGTGGGATGACAGTAGGGTAAGTGTGAGGTTTGGTGCACCCTAGAACCGGTTTAAACCCCCAGTGGCTTACTTTGCCACTGACCGTTCCAAGGCGGTAGCCCTATTGTCAACCCTTTTGTGTTTGTGATGTCGTTTGCATTTATTATTGCTTTTGCCTTCTTGTTTGTCTGTTTGTGTGTTTGTTTCTGTGTTTAAACCGGTTCTAGGGTGCACCAAACCTCACACTTACCCTACTGTCATCCCATTAAAACAGGACAGTGTTAATATAGAAATCCCCGCCATTATCTAATCTCTAACCAACAAGGCAGCATCAATAGGCAATATAAGTAAAACACAAATATGCTCGTGTAAATATAATACAAAACAAAAACAATAGCCTAGAAAGCCACAATGAAGGTTCTCAATGACTTTGCAGAAGTCGAGCTCCCAGTGAGATTGGAACCCGCAGCGTTGAGAAGCGACAACGTTTAGACGCAGCGTCTTTACCATCTAACCACAAACACGCTTTTATCATGTTTATATCCTACTCAGAGAACTGTACATGTTTGTGTGTCTTTTGGTTAATTATTATTATTATATATTTGTGTTTATGGGTAAGGTTATATATTTTTAAATTTTTATTTTTACATCGGTAAGCGATACATTTTTCATGTGCGTGTATCTGTTGGTAACTTGTACACATATTTATAGTTTTCTCGTCTACATTTGTTATCATAAGAATATAGAAAGTAAAAAGAAATTATAAACATGTATGAAAAATGATCCAATCTTTTGCAGTTTTTACATTCTTATTTAGGTATACCTTCGTCATTATAGAGCGCATTTGGAATAGCACGAACTGTTGGTTAAGTGTATGTGCAGTGTTTATAGTTCTAAGGTTCATAGGACATCCGCCTTTTAACCAATAGGACGTCCTAAAGGTACAGCAGAGTTTGGACTGGAACTGTTGGTGAACAGCTCATAAACACATACTATAGGTTAGTTCGAGCCGCCCAATATAGAGAGAAAGAACACAGCAATCTTGAAACCCTGTCCTAGGCTACTATTACTATCAAATTGATCCATATTGCTCGGAGGCTAGACTCCGATACACGGGACCGCCTGGTTTACGTCCCTATTCGCCGGACGAGGCTTGCC
Source organism: Cyrtodaria siliqua (assembly GCA_037043455.1). Taxonomy (NCBI): domain Eukaryota; kingdom Metazoa; phylum Mollusca; class Bivalvia; order Adapedonta; family Hiatellidae; genus Cyrtodaria; species Cyrtodaria siliqua. The sequence continues at coordinate 28,772 of JAWPHD010004686.1, forward strand.
TAATGACACACCGAAGTAATCTAGTAAAGCTCGAACTCGTGATCTTCGGATCCAGAGTCCAACATGATATGCACCGGACCACAGAGGTTCCCTGTTGGAACAAGAGGTCCAATAGGGCATCTTTTGCTCTACTTGCTACAACTGCAACAACATAATTCAACCAAAACATGATAATTGAAATTCAGCCAGGAATTAAGGAGAACTAGCCTGCCAAAACTTTTTAAGACAAAATCGTGAGATTTTTAAAAAAAAGATTTAAAGGGCGCGAAGAATATTTTAAATGAAATTTTGAGCGCGCAGTTCGATTTTCGCAAATTTAAACTATTGATGCAATTAATACAAATTGATGCGTTGTTTCATAGTTGTAGAAAATAATAAATTGATTAGAAACACTTTAATTCCTACCACATTTTTTGTTGGAATGTGCACTTACTTTTCTAAACAAATGCGTTCTTAATGCAAATACAAAGTCTTCATACAAATTATAATCATCGTACACAGCAGCAGTTTTTATAGTGTTACCACACACAAGGAATTGCTAGTTCCTCACACTTGCGATTTCAGTTAGCTTGACCAATTAAAAGAAGTCAGATATATTGCTGTTATTGCACTTGTCGTTATGTCACTGAAGGGACTAATAATACCCTTAGGTGTTAATTGTATATTCAGTAAGTGCATTACACAGATGACCCCCGTTGATTTGGCACTTGTAAATACTTCTTAGACTAGGGAGCGTAACAGAACCATTCGGGAAATAGCTGATAAACTGTGAAAATATAGCTGTTAAATCATGAATATTTTGTTTTGATGAAAAATCCGGAGACTTTACTTTTAAATCCGGAGATCCGGAGAGCGACTGAAAAATCCGGAGGGCCATAACTCTGCCAAAAATCATTCAACCGGAACACGGCGGTGATATGCGAAACTAGGCTTGGTACTCACCATCCCCGCCAAAATTTGGCCAGGGTTTCAGGAGAACTATTCCGGACAAAATGTGTGTATTAAAACTTTTAAAGGGCAATAACTCCACCTAAAAACTTTCATTCGGAATACAGCGAGGACATGCATAACTAGGCCCAGGCCTGCTAGACTGTTCAACACAAAATCCTGAGATTTTTAAAATTTAAGATTTAAAACGCGCGACATTTTAAATGGTAATTTGAAGGGCGCGACTTGATTTTTACACTATTTTTTTTAAAACGCAAATTGAAATTATAAATGCAATTAATACAAGTTGATGCATTGTTTGATAGTTATAGAAAATAATACATTAGCATATATTAATTCGATTAGAAAGACTTAGTTTAGTTTCTACCACAACTGTTTTTTTATGAAAGTGCACTTACTTTTCTATATAGATGCGTGCTAAATGCAAATATAAGTCAACTCTACAAATTATGATCATCGTAAACAGCAGCAGCTGTTATAGTGGTACCTGCTAGTTCCTCACACTTTCTATTTCATTTAGGTTGACCAATTAACGAAATCACGAAATGTCGTTATGCCACTGAAGGAACTAATTATATCTTTAGGTGTTAATGGTATATTCAGTTAGTGCATTACACGGATGACCCCCACTAATTCGGCACTTGTATATATTCCTCTGGCTAGGAACGTAACGGAAATAGCTGATAAACTGTGACTGTATAGCTGTTAAATCATGAACATTTTGTTTTGATGGAAAATCCGGAGATTGTACACTTAAATCCGGAGATCCGGAGAGCGACTGAAACATTCGGAGAATCCGGAGATTTGGCAGGCCTGGCATAGGAGTAATTATAAGAGATATTCCCTCGTCTGTGGACGCAGACTTTATTAAAAAAACTAACCCGCCAAATAACGGCAAATTTACACTACAAAAGCGTTTATCAAAACTCTATCCTGGGTCCATATTCATAAAGCTTCTTAGCAATATCTTAAGTCAAATTTTATCAATTTCTTAAACACTTTTTCTATCGATTTAAAACGTTTTCTTATTATTGCTAATAAGGTTATGGATAAATAAAACCTACAGCTAAATATTTACCGTAACATAGATGGTTGGTAGTGTACCTGAGAGGTTTATACCAATATTTAAAAATATGCAAAAATCTTAAATTTTGACTATATCATTATAAATGCTATTGATGTATGTTTAGTGAAAATGTGTTTTTAACGATAAAAATCGAAAAGGCGAATAGGCATTTCTAAAAAATCGAAAAAAATCTAAGGGGAAAAACTCTTCCTGGTATAACCGGAAGTGACGTCAATGGAAACAAAAAATGCCATTAGTACATAGGGAAAGCGCGCAAAAACAGTATAGTATGTATGAAAATGTCGAAATTAAACTGTTTTTATCGAAATTCGGACAGTAAGTCACCGGCAACACCGCATGTCTTGGTACATATACACTTCTCGACTTTTATGATCGGTAACCCAGTGTTTTTTTGAAAATAACACAAGTACTAAAAGCTGGAAATCACCGAAACACATACCAATATTTTAATAAGTTTCATTTTTTTTAGATTACATTGTTGATAAACTTAATAAAATATTGGTATGTGTTTCGGTGATTTCCTGTTGATTAGTGTACACTAAGCGCGAAATGCAGTATATTCCGAATGCATGGACATGGTCTTAATACGAGCGTCAGATAATAAGGACTTTACTTTGCGTGACCCCAACTAACAATATACCACACTCCGACTAATCAACTATTACGGTGCCCTACTGAAGTACAGCCTAAATAGGGTACATACGTCGGTATATGACAAAAGCACGCACCCTTTAGAGAAACATAGTTCATGACACATTTCCTATTTATTGCAATTCCGTGAGCGGTGTAATACCGCCGCGGCCTCCGAGTACTGCACAAGACGGATATATGATGCGTGGGAAACTAGTTTATCGCGCACAAAGAGATAAACATACTATGGTCTAAATAATGAAGCCAAATGTATTATGAGCACGATATTATGCATTATGTACATGTAGAGATCGAAACAACAAATAATATAGCTAGTAACATTATCATTTTTCTGCCTTTTATTTTGTCATATTTTTTTTAAATCCAGAGACGGACGGCGATATATAAATATATATCACTATTGGCAGAAGAGGGTATATAGTTAAAAACTAAATAAACCTACAAAATATATATTGAAACAAAGACACAGTGTTGTTTTTTCACCGGATTCATTTCAATTTATATGCTGAACCTTTTTTATCAATCTTTTGATTGAAAAAAGACAGCTCTTGACTGACTCACGTAAAGACGCGTGCTTCTAATTCAACAGCTAAACAATCACGGTGTATATAAAGACTATATACCTTCTACAATTTAGCATGAAGTCCTAAGATAATAAAACAAAAACTTTTATGTTACCTTATTTATTAATTTACTCCTGAACGCCGGTTGAATCGGCAAATAAATCTTGCTTGGAGACGGCGGGGGGAGGCACTTCTCATTTTTGTAATATTATTGGTACCGCTGGGTTTCTTTAACGGGCATGGCCGTCTGTTCTCCAAATTCAACGAAAAATAAACCAAAGGATGGACTTCCCACGACTCCAGCTCAAACTGTTACTACAGACTCGCGCGTCTTTCGAGGATTCCCACTTTTTTGACGAGACGAGCGATTTTCGCCGGCAGCGGTCCACCCACACTTCGAATCTTAATCATTAACCTAATTGAGAACACGAAAAAAAATGATATTATTATATTGTCCATTTGTATGCATACGTTTGCACTGAGCAATTTTTAACACGTACCATAAAACGTAATCCTACATAGACAATGCAGACTTAATGTGGAGCCGCTAATCGCTTAGTACCAATAACGTCACAGGTCTAGTGACACTTACCTGTCTTCAAAAATGGCGAAACTCGGAGCGTGTGCGCTATGAGGTGTAATTGGCTATTGTGATAATACGGGGCAACCAATAAACAACAAATTGTATATTATATACATATATTTCAGAATATATGCTCAAAAACACGCTATATTTCACCTTAAATGTTATTTTCCACTTAAATTGCTTTATGAATACGAGCCCAGCTGGCTTGGAATTCACCAACCATTCTGCAAACTATTCTTAGACTTGAGCTCAAGTACTGAAAATGTATTCACAAATATTTCCATGATCTTCAAAGATAAACAATCGTAAGAAGTTGCTATTTATGCATCATATTTATCCATAGCAGCTTGTTATGATCGTTTAATCTGTAAACTTATACAAATATTTGTGATTGAAATTTGCATACTTGAGCTTAAGTCTAAGAATATTCTCAAAAATGGTTGATGAATTCAAGGCCAGCTGGTGTTCATGTCATATAATAATGTATATGTGCCGATTAAAATACCCATGATTGAATATGCGTAAAATGAATTATGAGTTGGTTACTCGTATTTCAACGCTACAGTTTTGCCTAAATAGTTCATGTCGTTTATATATGTATAGTGTCTATATAGTTTGAATTCTTAAAATATGTAAGTTATATATATACACCGTCGTTTGTAACTTTAGAACCGGTACATATGTTGTACAATGTGGCTGACCGCTCTTTAACGTCAGCAGTGGGATATCAGGTGTAATTGAAGACTGGTACCTGGTGTGACTTTGGGGGCATATTTTTCCATATTTGGGAGGAGTTCTTACACAGACACACGGCAATCTTGAAGTGTTTATCAAGCAGTGGGACAAAAATGTGTTACGTGACGCGACATGACGTTACGGACAATGTGATTCCTATATAGCCCCTACTTCACTTTGTGAAAGGAGGGTAAAATAAATGTTTGCATAATAATCCCCCGTTCTAAATGGTTGAACTGTTGCAAAATGACATAATTGTTTGTTTGGTGTTTCGCGTCATTTACCAGCCCATTTTAGGCTACGTGCTATTATCTTTTATGGTCAGTATTTTATTTGTGGTGGAGGCCATCCACCAATTTTTTCTTGGGTAGAACCAGTATTGAATACCTCTCACCACCCGTCAGAATTGATTCTAATGTAGTTGGAAGAATTTCTCGATGTTAAAACGACACATGACAATCTTTATTTTTAAAACTCGCGAGTCCTGTTAGTTGTTCTGCATAACATGCATGTGTTTAATCATCAGTATTAATTACACAAATAGTAAAATACAAACTGATTGTGCATGTAATTAACTCATGATTATTATTACACCAATAATGTATTTTAACCTTTGGTAGTATAAGAAGAGAAAATGAAAATTTTAATTTAATAAATATGCAAGCGGCAAAAGTGAAAGTCAAAATTATATTGGATTAATCAATCGAGACACTAATGTAAATGCTTGATTGCAACACATACATAATCACATTTTTTTATTAATATGTCTGTGATTACAACTTCAGATCAGATTGTTGAGTGTCCCTTTTAACTTTTTTGAAAATGATGTCACAGGTATCAATTCTCGGTACCATCAAACTGCAATTTGTAATCACTAGTGACCGATGCATATAGAGCTCCTGTAGACAGGGCCTTCCATAATAAAATGTTGGTTTGCTGTTTCCCTACCTACCCACTAAAAAGAGCCCTACTCAAAACTTTTGAAAAAAAATTCTTTAACATTATTTTTGCTGTTGCTATCTTCAGTATAGGTTTCTTTAATTTCTTAAGGTGATTACTGTCCTTGGCAAAATAAATAAATTCACATACCTACGTACCCATTTGTGAAATCCTGGGTCGGGAAACAGAAAACAATGCTTTATAAAGTATGACCTAAGCTGAGTTTTCAATATTTTACTCAATACTTTTTTTTTTTACAAATATCCTCAATTTTTAAAAAATGTAAGTAAAATTACTCATTAATATGAAGAAACCAACCCGCCAAATAACTACAAAATTGCACTACAAAACCGTTTATCAAAACAATATCCAGGCGTTCAGGTCACATACTAATGTATATGCGTTGATTAAAAGTTTAGGATTATTAACGGGTTCTTAAAATACCCATGACTGAATATGCGTAAAATGAATTTTGAGTTGGTAACCCTTAATTCGACGCTCCAGTTTTGGGGTTTGGTCCGGCTGGTTAAAGCCGTTTATAGTGTATCTATAGAATTTTGATTCTCAAAATGTGTAAGTTAAAACGGTGTACACATGTTGTAAAATGCGGAACGGTTTTATTCCGTATTTACATGATGAAAATTATCCTAAGCATGTGTCTTATATTAAGAACAAAGGTCATACCGTGTTTCTTTTAACTTAACATCCATTTAATCAGAATGGATGTAAACTTCTTATAAATGTAATTAATTAATTCGCATCCAATTTTGAAAGCATTAAATATTTAAAATGATTTTTACTCTGGATGTGTTCCTTCCTTGTTATTCATTCATTTTGAATCTAAAGCCATCCTTAAACAATTTTTGATTTGCTATCCGACGCAAAAAGTAGGGTAGTATAGTATATTTTTTATTACAGAGTACTTTGAAAGTGGTGAAAGCGTTTTACAAAGCATAGTGTTCTGTCTGTATTATATATTAATGCATCTCATTGACGTTAAGTTTTTATTTTAGACGGATTTATATTAATTTAATAAAAATTGAAATTAACAATATTTAACAATATATATACCTGATATTGGTGCGATTTGCGACGCAATCCCCAACATTTTTTAAAAAAAAGATAAAGAAGTCCCTTAAATGTTCAAAAACATGTTGGGTAGGTGCCGGTTTAGTTGGAAGGTAAGAGCACAGCAAACCAACACGTGTTTAAAAATGACGTAATATTTAAATACTCAATGCAGTCACAAATTATCTACAGCTCTGTTGAACCGTAAATTTCACAGAAACGAATTCTTCACACATGTGCGGCCATAAATATCACTAATCGAAAATGTGACATATACGTCTGCATGTAGAATTTTTAATACTTGTAAGAAAGAACAGTTGAATGAATAAGAAGAGTCATGTACTATTATAGAAAAAAAAACTACAGTGAATTATTTAAGGCAATGCACTAAGAAGGCTCTATTTATATATGTGCGAGTTTACTATTCATAAATGAATACTCAATGTATGCAAACATCACTAGTTTTTCGAGTATCCTGTGAAGAAACATGTTGTATATTCTTTTTTTGTTACTTAGTATTTATTATCAAAATAAAATCTCGAACTAAAGGCGCCATGCCCTGCCTTTTATTTAATTTAAATTTCCCCGGCGATTTAAGTTTGTTACGACTCGCTCGGACATGCGCAACGCGCTTCAATTGAACAACACAACTATTCGGAAGATTACCGATAATGAACACAGAGACATAATAATCCAGAGATTTGCAACGTATGCTTTCAGATAGAAAATACTTAAAATTTCACGTATGCACTTTCATTGGTAATTCTATAGAAATTGTCATTTCTTAAAGCAACAATCTGCAGATGGTCTCAAAAAAAGACAATTAGGTTTAGAATGTACTGGTATTTTCAGAATATTCCTATGTTTGCTAAACATGTCAACAAATGTTACTTAAAACGTCCTACTGTGGCCTATGTTATGCTACTTCCAGTTGTTGCTGTAGTTTTGATGAAATCTGAACCTTTATAAAATTCATCATTTTGTCACAGCAGGAGTCTGCGACTGGTCACAAATTAAAGAGAATTATATCTTGTGTGTAGTGATATCATTATATTCTTCTGCCTTAAGTGCCAGTCACATTGGCCTTACGACTTCTTGCGATCAAGAAAATGAAGAAAATCGCAAGAGATCGCAGAAAATCGTGCAGTAAGCCGTGTGCAGTCGCAGGCGATCGCAGATACTCGTACAACCAAAATCGGTCGCAGCAAGGTTTTTGAACATGCACAAAAACCTTGTTGCGACCGAAGTGATCACAAGAGGTCGCAAGCAGTCGTGCTACTTGTTGCACGACCTGTTGCATGCTGTCGTGTACGATCGCAGATAATCGCAAGACTTTTTGGTCTTCGCCCCCTCGCACGACCAGCTGCTACCGATTGCACGACCTGTTGCACCTCCGTGCGATTGTTCGGTCAATAGCTCGTGCACGTTTCACGACATGTGGTACGAGACGTAGTGAAATATCACGACCTCTTTGCGATCGGCAGGCCAGTTGCAGAATCTAAATATATATTTATATTGTAATTATTATTTATTTATTAAAATAGTCCGTGTACTAACTTAATTAAAAATACAAATCAACTATAACCTTAGAAAATAGCATTTCATGAAATATTAAAACAGTCTTTCGTTGAATGTCAAGTTGCAATTAACATAATACATGTATGAAACGTTTCTCTGTATACATAAAGGAGAACAAATATTTTCGACTTGATTTTATATATTTAATAAATATTATTAGGAACCGAAGAGCCACAGGCAGATCACCCAGGAGGTACAGTGATATGTGTGTATCTGAAGATCAGCTGAAAGCAGAGAACAAAAAAGACCCGCAAGATTGCAGACTCGGGTTTATTGTGTCTGTTTTTCCGACACCCTAGCTTTGTGGTCCCGGTTTTAGCAGCACTCATATATCTGCTTCTACCTCGCATTTTATGAACAATTTCGCGAACTTCGGGATTATAAAAATCTCCGAACTAAACAGCCTCTCCCACATTTTCTCCGTGGTATTGTACCCCACGTTACCCCACAACCTAGAGGTTCGACCTTCAACTGAACAGGACCGCCAGGGAGTTCCCTCCATATAGATGTATATTATATATACACTAGAGTGTCCATAACGACCGTTAGAATGGTTTGCACGGGTTGCAGTAGGTGTTAAAATAATTGAAAATAACAAAGTATCCTAACTTTGATTATCTGCCGAGCCCCCAGCAACCGAGGGGTGGTGGGGTGTTGCTAAGGGGGTTGTTTTATATGTACTCGTAGCTTTGACCCCAAGGATGAGATCCGGACTGGGATCGGACTTACAGGTCAAGGTTATATGTCAGCACGGGTTACATAAATTCTTAGAACGATTGAAAAGTGACCGCACTAACTAATTATCCTATTTTAAAGTATAGGACTATTTGATTATCTGCCCCTAGCAACCGAGGGGGTGCTGCTAAGGGGGTTGTTGTATATGTACTCGTAGCTTAGACCCCCTGGGTTTGATGCAGACTGGGTTCCAACTTATAGGTCAATGTTATATGCCAGCACGGCTTGCAGAAGCTGTTAGAGTGATTGAAAAATAACGAAGTATTCTAAATTTAAAGTACCAGCCTTAATTATCTGCCCCTAGCAACCGAGGAGGTGTTGCTAAGAGGGTTGTTTTATATGTACACGAAGCTTAGACCCCAGGGGTGAGAACCAGACTGTGTTCGAACTTATATGTCAAGGTTATACATTATGTCAGCCCGGGTTGCATAAACTCTTAGAACGATTAAAAAGTGACCGCACTAACTTTAAGTATAGGACTATTTGATTATCTGTCCATAGCAACCGAGTGGGTGTTGCTAAGGGGGTTGTTGTATATGTACTCGTAGCTTAGACCCCTGGGGTGAGATCCAGACTGGGTTCCGACTTATAGGTCAGGGTTATATGTTAGCACGGGTTGCAGACGTTCTTAGAAAAGCTGAAAAACAAACCTTTTTATTGAAAGTGGCCTGAGATTCGAACCTTAACCACACGGTCATGGTTAGCCGCGACCCGAACGAGGGCAAGGTGTCTGGTCTTAGAACCTAGGGTCGGATGTTTTTAAGTCGGAACCCAGTCCGATGGAGAATGGCTTTGTGGGTTCGACCCCCGCTACGATCAACCGACTCTTTATGGGAAAGCAACTTGGTGGTTTTTGTTTTATACTGGTACTTCCAACGAACATTGGTTCGGAAACTATGTACCTGTAAATAACTGTATGCATTCAACGTTTATTTTTGTAGAATTAAATTATCATTTATCTTCCTAATCACTTTATTTCTCTCCTGTATGTATTCCCATATATATGCGGATCATATATGGTCACTTTAAAAATATTTATCTCCAATATGTATTCACTTCTCATTACAACGGCATTCGACGTAAAAACGTGCAATTGAGACAACTAAACAGTAAAACGCAGGAGATGTTTCTGTTCCGTTCTTTGGTTGCATCCTGATATGGTTGAGTATTATAATACTAGGACTAAGACACAAATGACAAGTTGTTTGATGTATTTGAATAGCAAATAATATTTTCTGTAATTCCTGAGACTCCCAAATTAAATGTTCACACCAGGCCACACCTCCAAATAAAACGACCGATCACACAACCGATTGCAACAGGCTGGGAATACTCGCAGCTATTTCCGATCACTCGCACTACCAGTCACAAGTAGTCGTGCTGCCGGCTGCAAAATTCTGCAAGTGATTGCAGGTAGTCGTACGACAATTCGAAAGCAATCGTACGATATGTCTAAAAACGATTGCTACAGCCATTTGTTATGCGATCAGTCTTTACAGTGCTCGGAGTGTGACTGCAACGACTACGATTGACCCCGACCTTCTCGCGATTATCCCGGTCTGCGACTGGGGGTAATCGCAAGCGATCGCAACTCAGTATGACTGAGGCTTTAAGCATAAGAAGAGAGAACTGAAGAACGATATTTGGCAGTTTTACCTTGTGTCATACGAGATAATGACAGATTTGAATACGTCACGGAAATCAGTCATCCAAAAACATGATTTACAAGGCTAATTCAAAGCAAAATATGCAGCACAAAAACATAAAAAGGTGTGACAACAAAGGTACCGCATTGGAATGGTCAGCGGTTAACAAGCCGCAGGGCGGGTAGGTGTGGGGGTGTGTGGGGCAGGGTGGGGTGGTGGATGGGTTAAATCAGGTTATAGGGTGCAACAAACCTCACTCTTAATAAATACGACAGTGTAAATAAGCAAATACCCACCAGGCTAACAATCTAGCCCGGCTTATTATGCAATAGAAGTAAACAGAGATGATCATGTATATATTAATGTAAACAAAAGCATAGAAATACACAAAGCAAGTACTCAATGACTTGATGACTTGAGAGAGCCAGAGCTATGCGAGAACAAACCGTTGAGGGCGTGATAAGACAAGCTTGAAGTCAAACATTAATCGTTTCCATCTCTTTCAGGATTTAGATAGACGTCATCATAGGGTCCACAATCTGTCGGGTCATCGCACAATCATTGAGGAAAGGCTAGTGACGAACTTTAAATGGGTCAGCCACTAAACATGCAGTGAGTTGCAAGATAACCTCCTCCATAGATAACCTCTTCCATAGTTAGAACGTCACTGACGTTAAAAGGTACGTTTGTAAAAAGTGTCTAAGTACAGTTCAGTTTTAAAAGAAGGAATATGATATTTCGCATTATGTGTTCCAAATATTGGCACCTGTTTCTAAAATATGTAAATTTATAAATCCTTGATGCTTGTCCATATCGTAAGAACATATCATAAGAATCAATTTCTTTATATTTTGTTTTATTAAATGTAATTATTTATTTGTGTGTGTGTGTGTGTGTGTGTGTGTGTGTGCGTTTGCGTGCGTGTGTTTGTGTGTGTACGTGCGTGCGTGCGCGTTTGTTAGTTTGTTTTGTTGTTCTTTTAGGGGGGTGATTTGTTGTTTTTTTATTGTTGTTTTTGTTTTGTTTTGTTTTTATTCATTCGTCAGCTCCACTACAATATGAATTTGTTTTCTCTGTTATTGGTGATTGCAATTTTTCCAATTTAACAATTATTTTGCATTGTCTGTGTGCCAATTGTAATGTGTTGATATTCGCAAGCAAACCAAATGCACACATCAGACCATACCGGTACAGTTCATACCGAGCCTTTTATCAAAACTATAAACAACCAAAACCTGTTCATTATTACAGTCGATTATATTACAATGTCAAAAGTTTGCGCTGATATACACTCACAGACATTAATATAGAATGTACATGTCTGTACTAAGCTAGACGTTACAACGTTTCTTATCACACTGCTTAGACTATTTATACATCCGTCTACACGATCAGTTGAGGGGAGTTCGTAGCAGAGTGGTTAGAGACTATGAATCACTTACCCCTCACCGTTGTGGGCGCGATCCTTCATGGACATAGGAATCTGTATAAGAGGAAGATATCCATCTGGCTTAGGGAACGTCGATGGTTCTACCCAGGTGAAGTTGCTCTGTGGGGGACCTGGGGTTTTCTTCCTCCAATGGAAGCTGGAAAGTCGCAATATGACCATAGCTGTTGGTGCGACTGTAACCGGGTACAGGTAAATGGTGAAAAATCGTTCCTCAACCGGGACTCGAACCCAGGGTCTCTGGTTTACCTTACTAGGGCTCTAACCACTGAGCTATCGAGGACACACGGTTAGGAATCGATATTTCACCATATACCTGTACCCGGTTACATACACACACCCCCCCCCCCGCCCCCCCCCCCCCCCCCCAGATTGAAATTCGTTCCTGAAATTCTAGTGGAGTTAACTCCAGGCCGGCTGTCAGACTTATTTTCATACTATTTCATGCTGACAGTCATGGTCCTGGATCCCGGACGAGCCCCCAAATATAACAGGTGGTGAAAAAATTGTTCCTCAACCGGGACTCGAACCCAGGGTCTCTGGTTTACCGTACCAGGGCTCTAACCACTGAGCTATCGAGGACCCAAGGTTAGAATCGATTTTTCACCATTTACCTGTACCCGGTTACATACACCCCCACCAGATTGAAATTCGTTCCTGAATTTCTAGTGGAGTTAACTCCAGGTCGGCTGTCAGACTTATTTTCATACTATTTCATGCCGGCAGTCATGATCCTGGATCCCGGACGAGCCCCCAAATATAACAGGTGGTGAAAAATCGTTCCTCAACCGGGACTCGAACCCATGGTCTCTGGTTTACCGTACCAGGGCTCTAACCACTGAGCTATCGAGGACACACGGTTAGAATCGATATCTCACCATTTACCTGTACCCGGTTACACGACTATAAAATCCAGTTCAGTTCAAACGATCATTTGAAGCAGTCGACAATACACGTAGTTTCTAAAAGCATATTTATTATGTGAGGTACATATGTGAAAATAAAAAGACCATTGCTATAGTAATATTATACTGCTTTCAATTATATTTCTAATGTTTCCCTACATGATGGGAGTACCTGCTATCGACAAAACCAATGATGGTTCAGTATTGATGTTAATGTAACAGATCCACATGAAAGAAGTTCGTTTTGACAGAATTAACGAAACATTGATAAACAAGAAAATAAAATAACAGAAATAAAAGTAGCTATAAAAATTAACAGGAAATGTAGCATTCAAGGACCACAATCAACCACAAAACGCACAGAAACACCAAGTACACTGATGAATAAAAGTTAAGATATGACATCACAAACATAAACGGGTACACAATAGGGCTACCATCTTAGAATGTTCAGTGGCAAAAAAAACGCTTGGGGTTTAAATCAGATTCTAGTGTGCACCAAACCTCATTCCTACCCTACCGAAATCCTAATATAATGGGACAGTGTAAATAAAGATATACCCGCAGGTAATAATCTCTAGCAAACAAAGCAGGATTAATAGGAAATATAAGTATAACACATAATTGATCATGTATATATAATGCAAAACAAAACCTAGAAAGCCACAAAGCAAGTGCGCAATGTCTTGGCAGAAGCCAGAGCAACAAAAGAACACACCGTTAAGGGTAAGACAAGACAATATTTAAGACAAACAACAAACGCCACCGTCCTTTGAGAATTTAGGTAGACGTCATCATAGGGTCCTCAGTCTGTCCGGTTATCGCAAAATCAAAGAGGAAAGCATAGTGGCGAACTGTAAATGGGTCAACCATTAAACATGCAATGTGTTACAAAATTATAGGGTCATAACCTCTTTTGATAATTTTTTAACAAGTTTAGTAAAGATTATATGAAAGTGATTATAACCAAGGTTCTTACGAAGTTTGTAAATCACGTTTCCATAGAAGTCAGATTGGGGGATAGTGCTTGTCGCAGAAGAGTTGTACTTAAAAGTCTCACCAATGTTTCAGATATAAAGGCTAGCAGGTGACCTTCGTAATGATTGGAATGACATATATTCTTTGAATGTTTCAAAGCTGCCTGTAAATATAGATATAGAAATCGAACAGGAAAAGCAACATTCAAGGACGACAGTCAACCACAAACACACACAGAACCAAAGAACATATTTAAAGATGAATCAAAGGCCAAATAAGACATCACAAATACAAAAGGGTTGCCAATAGGGCTACCGCCTTGGAACGGTCAGTGGCAAAAAAGGCCGCTTGGGGTTTAAACCAGGTTCTGTAAGTTCCGTGGTCTTTTGATTTACCAGTCGCATCTTGGCGACATCATTACATTTTATAACTATCACGCCTATTCGAACATTATATAATAACTTTATATTATATGATGTAAATTAATTGGATTTTATAGTCGTACCAACAAGTCATATGGTGACTTTCCAGCTTCCATTGTTGGAGCACATGCAATGTTCGTGCACGGGAGGGCACATGACGAGACAATCCTGCAGAATAGCTTCCTAACACAAAGGTTCCTGGTACCATGAGGGCTGGAACCCACAGCGGTGAGGGGCAAGTGATTTAAGGGGCAAAAACTCGAACTACTTGGCCACGGACGCCGACCTTGTAGATGTAAAGATGTAAAGTCAATAAAAGTAATCCAAATGCCAATTATGCATCCAAGCTACCGATTGAAATTTTGCTCTATCGATTGAATGAATGTTCTATCACAGGACATTTACTCTAAGACGTTAATAACATGTTGTTTGTCTAAAATAAATTCAACAATTTGTTGAATATACATTGGCATTTCAGTTAAAACTAATACAAAAAGTTACAACTAATTAGTTTCTGACGTAGGCAACAACGAGTTTTCCCAGACGTGTGTTCAATAATACCATGATTGCACATACTCCATATATTTACTGGTATCTCAGAATATGCGTCTAAAATCGGACAAGTGGTGTTTAAGGAGATGTTTTTACGAACTGCGGACGACAAGAACGGACGAAATACGGTATACGGTCACTACGTCAGCAATATTTCATAAATAATTCACCTGTTTCAATTTCCGCTTATCTGCAATGACAGACTCCATGAGAATCACACCACCCACCAGTATATCCCGGTAGATAATTGTGGGCGACGCAGAGCTGGGTGTTACCAAACAGATCACAGGTCACACGCTTACTAACTGTATCTGTATTACAAAATATGTTGTCAAAAAGAAATCACTATCGTTGCTTTATAATATAATTAGATATACGTATTGTACAAAAAAAATATAAAAAAAAAAAAAAAAATATTTAGCGATTATGAATATTCTTTCACTGAGAAATCCCCATCTTTATCCCATAGGCTGAATTTAGTACTTGAAATACATAAATATGGTCTGTAATTTCAATTCGAATCAAATTTAAACAAATTAATTCTTCTCCAGAGCATAAATTGAAAACTACTGAATATATTTGAATAACCCTAGCCGAGGGTCTATTAAAAGTTTGACAAAAATGTGATACACTCGGGAGTGACTTCCCTTTGATATATATGCCATAATATGGTAGATAAAAATCCGAAATTTATCCTAAAATTAATCAACTTTCAGACTCCAGTGAATAAAACAAAAATACAAGTTCAACTATTAGTCAAATATACAAGTTCAACTATAAGCCAAATAAAGAAATATGGTTTAGTTACCGTTCGGTTCCTGAAATATTCGCAGTCGCATCCTGCAGTTCTCATATCCGCATCCTCTCGAACTTCTGTGTAGAATCTCCCATTCGCAACGTCTCGAGTTTCTGCAGGGAGCAGTTAGTAATTTCGCAGCGACACTGAACGTCATAATGGCGAGTTAATACAATTAAGACGTTAAGTGGCGCTACGGTCGATAAACAAATCGAAACATACCGGTTGATAATGTATTTTTTACAGTGATATGATAGGGTGGAAATACAATAAGAAAACAACTCATTTAGCGAAGAACTCTCATTAGAAAGTTACAATATTGTAATGTTGAAATTGTCACAAAGAAACAAGAAATATACAAACAAGGTAAAAACAATTAACCCGTTAATATCTTAACGGTTGCAAGTTACAATTTTGCATTGTGGCATTTGTCACAGCTAATTAAGAAGTATGCAACATATATAAATACATGGGATTTTGTGGAAATACAAATAAAAAATTAAAGAAAATGAAATGTAATACAAAGCCTTGATAAAAATAACATTAGAGATGATAGCAAGATGCCATATACATATATGCAATATGCAATGAAGCAACATAGACTTATGGCGGCTATGCCCTTCCATACATTTCGCCATGATGAGAACGGTGCATATGTTACAGGTCATATTATCTTACATTTACGACGTAAACATGTCTTAATTTGAAACTGGCTGTCCTTGACAATCCATGGATGACATATTTTGTAAACAATAAATATACTAGAAGACCATCGACGTTAAACCTCACTGGGCGATTATTTTCACAGCGAATATTCCGTTTTTCTCTTTGTCTTTGCCGTGTAAATATCTGTTTTCACTATTAATTAACACAAACATATATGTAAGTCTCACATAATTATTTCTAAAATACCTTACTATGTTTAAAGAGTTATATTTGATCCATAACAAATAAGCTCAACATGTCCAACAAATGGTGTGCATGATTGAAAACTTAACACATAATGGTCGCTCTGTATATTATAAACCATGTGGCTACAATTTTTTTTATCTACCTACCTACCTCCCTGTCTGTCTGTCTTTCTGTCTTGTCTGTCTGTCTGCCTGCCTGCCTGCCCGCCCGCCCGTCCGTCCGTCTGTCTATCTATCTATTACAATTTGTATCTATATATCGATCTGTCTGTCTGTCTGTATGTCCGTCCGTCTTCGTTTTTGTTTGTTTGGAAAAGAGATTCATATGCTGAACGCACGAATAATTCTTCCAAATTATTCATTAATAAGAGCAAATGAACTATGTTAAAAGTTTGATAAATGTCGTCATATGCATATTCGTTGTCGGCCAAACAATCTGAGCCATCTTTTCTTTGCATGAGATGAAACATTCCGAAAAACCAAAAAAGAAAACAGAACAAACTTTTATTAGGTAAGAAAGTACGAAGGTAAGAAATTACGACTTCATAAATACGACTTTTGTTTATTTTCCAGTCTGCCCACAAATGCACCGAGTGCACCAGTGCCTATCTCACGAAAAAAAGACGCAATAAGGTTTACTATTGCTGGTTCCACCTTTCCAAGTTTCAAGTAAATGAAGATACAGGCATACAATGCATGCACATGTTTACATTGACGACTGGCTTAGTGTGTATACGTCAATAGTCCCAAGGACACGATGATAATGTTGATTTGGGCTAATCTTCAAAACAACATATTTTCAAAGACAAATTAATCAAAGTTGTAATATCACTAACATACGTGCAATATAGCAAACACTTCTTATTTTCCAAAAATGTACTTACTGATTTATACTTTCTTTTCTGCTATAGTTAATAATATCTTCATTCAGAACTCCAACTGAACACAGTTAATAGTTCTGTTACTGTCGCTTCTACTCTCGATTTACATGTCTCGGTTGAAAATGGAGAACAAATAAGCCAATAATCCCTAATTAGACGCGGATGTTCCCCGAGCTACCCCTTATGGTGTATGTATCTATTTATATTGGGAATAAAACTTATTTGTTTTCTAAAGCTTGTAGTCCGGTTGAGGACATTAACATTCGTAACGTATCTATAGCTCAACAGCTACTCCTTAAGGGCTACCGTTACCATAAACTTCGAAAAACCTTTGCACAATTATATTATCGCTACCCTGATATAATTTCAAAATATTAAAGTAATTTAAGAACTCTTCTTTGACAAGGACTATCATTACTTGACATATACGGTGACGTGATTTACAAACTCATCAAGATCTTTGGTCATGATCAGTTTTTATGCCCCCACTTTGGGAATTGGGGGCTTATATATTTGCACTTGTCCGTCCGTCCTTACGTCCGTACGTCCCAAAAACTTGTGTCGCGCGATCCTCCATTACTATTTAATCCACGGTCGCCAAACTTTGCCGGAATGTTGACCAGAATGTGAAGATGCGCACCTGGGTTTTTGTTTTTATTTTGGACAAAGAATCACAGAGTTATGGCCCTTGACTTAGTCAAATTAGGGACTGAAAAACTTGTGTCGCGCCCTCACCATGACTATTTAACCAACGGTCGCCAAACATTACAGGAATGTTGACCAGCAGGTGAAGATGCGCACCTGGGTTTTCGTTTTTATTTTGGACCAAGAATCACAGAGAAATGGCCCTTGATTTAGTCAAAATAGGGACTGAAAAACTTGTGTCGCGCACGCCCTCACCATGACTATATAACCAACGGTCGCCAAACATTACAGGAATGTTGACCAGCAGGTGAAGATGCGCACCTGGGTTTTCATTTTTATTTTGGACAAAGAATCACATAGAAATGGCCCTTGACTTAGTCAAAATAGGGACTGAAAAAATTGTGTCGCGCCCTCCTCCATTACTATTTGACCAACTGTCGTCAAACTTTACAGGAATGTTGACCAGCAAGCGAAGATGCGCACCTGAGTTTTTGTTTTATTTTGGAACAAGAACCTCAGAGTTATGGCCCTTGACGTAGTCAAAGTAGGGGCTGAACGATTGTGTCGCGCCCTCCTCCATTACTATTTAACCTACGGTCGCCAAACTTTACAGGAATGTTGAACAGCAAGTGAAGATGCGCACCTGGATTTTCGTTTTTATTTTAGACCAAGAACTACAGAGTTATGTCCCTTTACTTAGTCAAAATAGGGGCTGAAAATCTTGTGTCGCGCCCTCCTCCATTATTATTTAATCCATGGTCGCTAAACTTTACGTGAATGTTGAACAGCAAGTAAAGATGCGCACCTGGGTTTTCGTTTTTATTTTGAACCAAGAACCACAGAGTTATGGCACTTGACGTAGTCAAAATAGGGGCTGAACAATTGTGTCGCGCCCTCCTCACTATTTAACCCACGGTTGCCAAACTTTACAGTACTGTTGACCAGCAAGTGAAGATGCGCACTTGTGTTTTCGATTTTATTTTGGACCAAGAACCACAAGAGTTATGGCCCTTGACTTAGTCAAAATAGGTGCTGAAAAGCTTGTGGTGCACCCTCCTCCATTACAAATTAACTCACTGTTGCCAAACTTTACAGGAATGTTGATTAGCAAGTGAAGAAGCGCACCTGGATTTTCGTTTTTATTTTGATCCAAGAACTACAGAGTGATGTCCCTTGACTTAGTCAAAATAGGGGCTGAACAATTTGCAACGTGCCCTCCTCCATTACTATTTAACCCATGGTCGCCACACTTTACAGGAATGTTGAATAGCAAGTGAAGAAACGCACCTGGATTTTCGGTTTTATTTTGGACCAAGAACTACAGAGTTATGGCCCTTGACCTAGTCAAAATAGGGGCTGAAAATCTTGTGTCGCGCCCTCCTCCATTACCATTTAACCAACGGTCGCCAAACTTTACGGGAATGTTGACCAGCAAGTGAAGATGCGCACCTGTTGTATTTGTTGTTGTTTTTTTGGACCAAGAACCACAGAGTTGTGGCCCATGACTTAGACAAAATAGGGGCTGAAAAACTTGTGTCGCGCCCTCCTCCATTACTATTTAACCCATGGTCGCCAAACTTTACAGAATGTTGACAAGCAAGTGAAGATGCGCACCTAAGTTGAACGTGTTTATCAGTGTTTATGTTCATTATCAAAATAATATGGCATAATGACCTAAGTGGTTATGACCCTATCATTTTACAACGCATTGCATGTTCAGTGGTTGATCTATTTACAGTTCGCCACTATGCTTTCCTCTGATTTTGCGATGACCTGACAAATTGTGGACCCTATGATGACGTCTACCTAAATACTTTATTCTCTTGATGCTCTGGCTTCTGAAAAGCCCCTGTGTATTTGACTTGTGGCTTTCTATGCTTTTGTTTATATATTCATTTATACATAATCATCTTTGTATATATTTATATTGCTTATTAATGTTGCCTAGTTTTTCAGAGGATATAGACTAGGGGGAAGTTCTTTACCTAAACCATCCGTTTTATTTCTATGACATTAGGGTAAGACTGAGATTTATACCCCGACGCAGCCATTTTGTCACTAACAGTTTTTGACCTACCGTTAACCCCTTTGTCTCTATTTCTTCTTGTTATTTTTGTTTGTTTTGTATGCGTGTGTTTGGTTGTCCGTGTTTTGTGCTACATTACCTGTTCGATTTGTATACCTATTTTTAGATGTGTAAAGTATTTACCATTACGTGGTCCCGCCTTAATTCCATTAAGCGAACGGAAAGCTTATATAGCTGGATTATATTACAGATATTTCGACAATAAAACACTTTTAAAAACATTTTTGACTGAAAAAATGTAATAACCTGTTTAAAATTAAATATTATTACAATATGCAAACTTATAAGCCGAAATTAATGTTTTATTTCATACCCAAGCCAACCCCGTTTTCGCTTCTTGGAGAAGGGGTTGGATGGGGTATGAAAGTTAATTCTCGGACCACGTAATGCTGTTATATTTTACTCATTATTGTAACTTTTCTCGGTTGTAATAGCTTCAAGACTTTTTAAAACTGTGTAATGTTGTTTCTAAATTTCAAGCTTATTCTCATTCATCTTAGCAGGATCAAACATCTCGGGTGATTTTGTTCTTCGTGAGTTCCAATTAGTTTGCTTGTATTCTCATTATGCATTAGCGGTAAGTTTCAGAGAGCCTGTTCTTTGAATTCTGCGTAATTTAACGTTACGTTTTAAATAAGATATGAAGCTATTATTTTTCAAAAGAGTTTGTCTTCTATCTTTAAAAAATGTCGCATCGTCGTCTGAAAATATCAAAGCTACACAATATTGGTGGTTTATTTGTAGAGCGTCAAGCGTATTAGTTTTCAAACTTGCATGGATACAAACGTTTCTGAATGTTGATGTTTTCCATGTTGACGTATTACATTTTCTTGAGTTAAAACCGTGGTAAATCATTCAAAGTTCCACACTCCTCGATATGGTTAAGCTATGTTTGCGCAGCAAGTGCTGGTTAGGAGCTTTTTGTGTGTACATGCGTGCGGTTTGGTGCACACTAGAACCTGGTTTAAACCTCATAGGCCCTTTTGACAGTAACTTTCCAAGGCGAAAGCCCTATTGCCAACCCTTTCATGTTTGTGAAGTCACATACATTGCCTCCTATGCTATGTATCTTTGAAATTGTTGTTTGTTTCGACGCGTATTTTAAATTGATTGTGGCCATTGAATGTCTCAATTCCTGTTCGACTGTTATATCTATTTCGGTTATGTGTGTTTTATGTATTGTATACATTCTGAATAGTTTGAATATTTCACGATTCTTTTTGAACGTTAGGGCATGTATCGACACCATTTCTTAAATATCCTCCGCTTTTGACTGGCCAAGATGTACCATACCATATTACATGCAGGTGACCGGTAATACGAAAACTTACTGGAAAATGAAATCAAAATGGCGGGTAGCTAAAGAAAACTCCCGATAGTTGTCTATGAATTCTACTCTATCCTGTTTTATCAGGGTGCACGCACTGGTTTTATTTACTGATTTTCAATAGTTGATCATCAGCGAAAATAGTTGACACATTTACTTCCATTCAACGATTATTGTTTTGAAAATTCAAATAAACTTGCAATATTTATCAGTCATACCGTTTAAGATGTATGTCAGAATGTTTCTTTGATATAAGCTCATCTTTCGTCAATCTTTCCTCAAACCGTAGAGCGACCGGCCCTTGTCGCAGAATGTTTTACATTGTAATACAATATAAGGGAATTAAATGTTGTTTGCGAAAATTGCAATTGTATTTATCAATATCGCTCGGAAATCACTTGGCAATGTTGATTAATTCGTAACACAGACTTCCAGCAGGGTGTATTGGAATATTCCCATACACCCTGCTGTTGATCTTTGTATTTAATAATGTGTTCAAGAACCAGTAAAAAAATTAAAAAATTATATGAAGTGCGCGTGTTGACTGGCCTTAGTTGACAAACATTGAATTTACATTGATAAACAATGTAACTGACGGTTCTATACCATATATGTACTGGTATTCTTGCCTGATTTATGTCCTAACAGCTGTACATTGTCCGAAAACAGGAACATAATACATTCTGATAAGGGAAATAATTTAGTTTTTCGAAGTTAAAGTGATTTTGTTTACAATGCTTTATACCGTCTCTATAACGTCAATAAGTTCATAGTTTACATAAACAGTGTGAATTAAAGTAGCTATCCCGCCAACAACAGCCAAAGTTTACAACATATTTACATCGTTTCTAAATCGAACTTACATTTTTCGAGAATCCAGACTCAATAGACACAGTATAAACAACTTTAACCTGCCAGGCCAGGAGCGTTGAATTAAGAGTTACAAACTCATAGTTCATTTTACACATAATCAATCACGGGTATTTAAAAACCCGTGAACAAAGTATACTTTCAATCGGCACATATACATTATTATATGACCTGAACAACTGGATAGAGTTTGATAAACGTTTTTTAGAGTAATTTTGTCGTTATTTGGAGGGTTAGTTTCTTGAGGGAAGAATGTGTATAATTCATGAATTGATGTCTATATTTTGATATCGTCTTCCTTACCACCGTTTTGTCTTCAGTAAATCAACTCAATAATTTCACGCGTACTCAACCACAATATAGATATAAAACTCGAACAGGAAAAGTAGCATTCAAGGACGACAGTCAACCACAAACACACCCAGAAAAAAGAACAACATTAAAGATGAATAAAATGCCAAATAAGACATCACAAGCACAAAAGGGTTGACAATAGGGCTACCGCCTTGGAGCAGTCAGTGGCAAAAAATGTCGCTTGGGGCTTACACCAGGTTCTAGGGTGCACCAAACCTCACACTTACCCTACTGTCATCCCAATAAAACGGGACAGGGTAAATAAAGAAATCTCCGCCATGAACTATTCTCTAACCAACAAGGCAGCATTAATAGGCAATATAAGTAAAACACAAAGATGCTGTTGTATGTATAAATACAAAAAAACAATAGCCTAGAAAGCCACAAAGAAGGTACTCATTGATTTGGCAGAAGTCCGAGCTACAAGAGAACAAACCATTGAGGGCACGGCAAGACAGGATTGCAGACAAACATCAATTTGGGCTTTTGGACGTCATCATAAGGTATACAGCCTGTCCGGTCATCGCACACGTTGAATGGTTATTCTCTTAATGATGTATTCTTTTGTTGCTCTGGCTTCCTCTGAGTTATTGAGTACTTGTTTTGTGGCTTTCTAGGCTTTTGATTTGTTTAATCTCGGCAGCGACTATTATATTGTTTTAGTAATTGCACATGGTAAGGTAGTAATGAATAGTTTCTTTGATCTTTTTCACCTTATAATTACACATGGTAGCAATGAACAGTTTATCTGTGTTGTAATGCACGCTAACGCAAACGCATCCCATACATGTGAGTAATTGTAACGGCAGCGACTCTTATATTTTTTTAGTAATTGCACATGGTAGGGTAGTAATGAATAGTTTCTTTGATTTTTTTCACTTTGATAACGCAATCTTATAATTACACATGGTAGCAATGAACAGTTTATCTGTGTTGTAATGCACGTTAACGCAAACGCATCCCATACATGTGAGTAATTGTATTTCTGTGCTGATGTGGACTTTAGCACGTCGTGCTACAAAGGTGAATACGTAATCAATTTGTAAGGCATGTCAAGGATTCGCCCACCTTGATTCAAAATGTTTGGTAGCACAAATTGGGAAGAAAGTGTCTGGTAAAAAAAACGGTCATTGCGTGTTTTACGTCTCCGTGACAACTATTTTTTTGAATATTGTTTTAACACCCGTGACTTGGTCTGTTATTATGTTAAACTTTGTTCCCAGTTCCTACCCAGAAATAATGCTATTTTCTCTCGGCAGCTATTTTACGCTTGCGTAAAACCTTGCTTGTGTTATACTTATTTTGCACATTAATGCTGCCTAGAATGATATAAGATATAACCTCGCGTGGCTTTAACCTCGCGTAATTTTGTTTATTTACACTGTACCGTTCTATTGGGATGGAAATAGCATGAAAGTCAGGATTGTTGCATCATGGAACCTGGTCTAAACTCTCAGCGGCCTTATTTGACACTGACCATTCCAAAGCGGTAGCCTTTTGTCAACTCTTTTATGTTTGTAATGTCATATACCGTGTATTTTATTTATCCTTGTAAGTGTTGTTTGTTTCTGTAAGTGTGCGTGTTATGGTTGACTGCTGTCCTGTCAATTCCTATTCGAATGTATTATCTTCTTTCAACATAATTTCATTTCAGTCTTTTCCAGATTGTATCTTTAGAAAACAATTAAATGATATATAATGTTATTAATTGCTCTCATACCAGTATAATCACATTTGTTTGTAAACATGCAGCCGGTTCATACATACACCATTTAGCCCGGCTACATACGGGTGCATAAAGTACCTACAGAACGATACATGTCATTCTAAATAATTAACTAACCTAGTATTTGGTCAAATAATTTAATCAGTATTGAACGGACTAAGTTAGGAATTTACCGTTTTATCATTTGGAGTGCATAAATCAATGTTTTGTAAATTCAAAAGCATAAGGGATTATTCTCTTTGGTATACGTTTCATTTGGCATTTAAATAAATAGACATACCCAAACCCCAGACGTAATAACATAATTATTATTCAATTGTTATATGTATCAGAAACACTACTAAAGGTTACAAAGTGTTTGTTTTTGTTTGTTTGTATGGTGTTTTACGTCATTTTCGTATATACGACGGTCGATTTTTGTGATGGAGGCAGACCACCCACTTTTCCTGGGTAGAATCAGTACTGTATACACCTCCCGCCATCCGTAAGACACTTCTTCACTTACAAGTCGAGCTCCCAGTGGGATTCGAACCCGCAGCGGTGAGAGGGTTACAAAGTGTATCTCATAAACATTTGTCAACAAATGTCTGACATTGGTCTAGCTTTTCAGATACTCGACAATGTCACCGATAGACAAATAATCATGGTTTTGTTCTTATCAAATCAAAACGACTAAAACGTCCTATAGAATACAGACAACAAGTGTAATAAAACACTGACGAATACGAACTATTTGTTCAATAGTCATTGTCGTATTTAGATTATCACTTTCATTTAAAACTAATACAATCAAATATATTTAACAATGCTTTCAAATCTTCAAATAAAATAGAAACAATTAAAAAAACATCATATGTCCCTGTCGAACGCAAGTATACTAATTTAAGTTAAACCACCTCTAGAAGACATGAACATCTTGTCTTAATGAATGTTCAAATGGCATTTCACTGATATTTAGCCTTATTTTGTTTCAATATACCTAACCTTTCTCAATCTGACGTCGTTACATGTTTCTGCCTGCCTGATATTCTTTCAGGCGTTTGCGTGCTTCTAATCTTGCAAGGGAGGGCAACACATATAATGAGAGAATCAATACTAAAATAAATATGGATGGTGGGAATCTTTTGAGACTGAAAATATTAATAAATGAAACAAAAAACAACGTTAGTAGGTCATTTTAAAGTTCTGTTTAGTTTCGAATCCCACCGGGAGCTCCAATTGTCAAATGAGAACGTGTTCATTATTTCGGATGACGTGAGGTATACATTTCTGGTGCTAAAATGACGTAAAATGCCATTCATTCAGTCGTTCATTCAAGCAAACAAACAAGCAAAGTGTTGCAAGGATGATTAAAGAAAAGTATGTACCAGTGCTGCATCATTCTTTAAGGTTAAGGAATCTTCTTGAACATACTGTTCTTTAAAATGTTTTCTTCAAACGTGTTCGGGACCGAAGCATACACTGCAATCTCCTTTGTCCCCTGTCTTCCTGGCTACTACACTTATGATTTAGTTTATGATATGAAATAAATGTCTGGTTTACCTGTCTGCCAATAAAAATAGCCGTGTGTGTATTTTAAAATATGGGAGGTGTATTATTGTTTTGAATTTGAACTTAACGTTATATTCTGTTGTCAATACGGTATATTTATGTTGGTTCAACTATAGAACAAAACTCTTGACCTTCTGCCTTTTCGCAATGGAAGAACATGTTGTAATATAGTGAGGAAAGGTTTATGTAAAATCAGGAATCAATCTGTTTTGGTCCATATAAGAAAAATGAAGGGTAGGTCTTCAAAATACTACAGTGTAAATGGTCAAAGCCTCAGCTCTAAGCACTTGATTAAAGATAAATTGATTCAATGCAGGACATCTCCTTAAAAAGAAACTGCGTTTCTTGCTTTTGATAATGTCATCCCTTTACATACAAATGCCGCTAATGATAATTATAACATGCTCCGATCTGTGTAAAACTTTATTTTTCTGATAATTTCTTATTAAGATACGTTAAAACAGTTGGTATTCCGTGGGTACTACATGTGCACCACATTTTGCAGGTTTGTTTGCATAATGTTAAGAAGTTACTGCACACACTTAATCAGGAAATTCGATTCGCCGGAAAAGGTTTTACTCTTAAGTAGTGATATGACTTCATGTTTAGTCATTGACCACTTTACAGTCATTCACTTAACTTCACTTTTCTCTTGTGTGATGACTGGACAACCTAGTGGGATTCTATGAGTGTTTCTTCTGAAACCAAACCTGAAATCTTCTGAAAAGGAAGACACGGGCATGAACGTTCGTATGTGTAGTTGTTGGCGTTGGAAAGATAGCATATCGCATTCTCGCCATCGTACCATCGCATACATCCCATCGTTCCATCACTCATCATAGTGGGCGTCCGTGGCCGAGTGGTTAGAGTCTCTGACTTGAAATCATTTGCCCTTCACCGCTGTAGCTTTGATCCCTCAGAGGCCTAGGAATCTTTATGTCAGGAACCTATCCAGCTGGCTTGCGGAACGTCGGCGGTTCTACCCAGGTGCCAGCCCGTGCAGTGGAAGCTGGAAAGTCGCCATATGACCTTAGCTTTGGAGCAATTATAAAATCCAATTAAGAGTATGAGAGTGGACCTTTGGAAACCGCCGAACACGATACATACGAACTATTGCAGTCTCGGTTTGATTGAGAATGTTCATGAACGGTAGTGAAATATGCTTACTACCGCTCACGCCCCCTAGCCCCGTGTTGAGCAGAAACGGCCGAACACGATACATACGACATATTGCAGTCTCGGTTTGATTGAGAATGTTCATGAACGGTAGTGAAATATGCTTGCTACCGCTCACGCCCCCTAGCCCCGTGTTGAGCAGAACTCAATATTCATAAAACCAATAGAACAGAATTTTAACCATCCCGAAGATGGCATGCATATGGCGGTGGACATAGCAACCTTTATACTTATTTTTATTACATCACCATGTCCAGCGGCGTATGGTCCCGGTATCTAACAACATTCTATGCCCCGAAGAGCGAAATAAATATAATAAATATAAATACCATTCGATAGTTGCTTTTACGATGACCCAAACAGAACACCGTATATTTCATTCAAACCTTTAGCATGTTTAGTGATTGTTTTAATTAAAAAACCTTTACTTTGATTATTAATTTACACAAACATCATTTTATGAAAGGAGAACCGCTTTTAATTGTATCCCTCATAGTTCGTTTTATTTTAGATTATCAATGCCTGCTTCGCTACGATATGTGCAGTAGCTTCCCCAAAGGTAAATCCAATGTAAAATAGCTCATAATATATTTACTGCTAAACTTATCTTAAGGCTTTAGTGCAATTTATATTGATATTTCATGTCATCTATTAATGTGAAAGTAAGTTTGCTGATAATAATATTGCTTTCCAATGGTGTATTTAAATAAATGATTTACTAACATCTGTTTTTGAAAATCGAATAGAACATGTGACCAGAACATGACTGAAGTTTAAAATGCACAGTCTCAAAGTATGAATTTCGGGCGATTTTAGCCGTTGTATATGACCACTGTATATGAAGTATATAAAGTATATGCAAAAGTCGAACAGTAAACGTAGCATTCACAAGAACGCAGTCAGAGAAAACATTTGAAACAAAATACACGTTCAAAAGCAAAGTGTGAGAGGCAGCCTTGTAAGGGACGTTGTAAGACGAAAGTCAACCACAAACACTCACAGAAACAAACAACATGTACAACGATGACTAAAAGGCAAGATATGACATCAGAAGACAATATGGCTACCGCCTGGGAAGCTCAGTGGCATAAATGGCCGCTGGTGTTTAAACATCCGCGCCAGGTAACATTCTCTAACAAACAAGGCAGCATTTATAGGCACACATAAATGACCATCTATGTATAATATACAAAAAACATAGAAAGCTACAAAGCAGGTACTCAACGACTTGGCAGAAGTCAGAGATACCAGAGAACAAATCGTTAAGGGGACGATAATACAATGCTTAAGACACACATCAAACGCTACCGTCCTTTGAGGATAAACCTATTTCGTTATGACTTATTTAGGATAGACAGTGTTAGCATAGCTGAAAAGAAAAGATTGTCGAAGTTTAAACGTTTAAGCAGATAGCGTGAGATGCTTAGATGACATACCAATGTACAGGAGATGCAATATTGTCTATTATTGTATATTTATCACATAATGTCCCTTGTTAGCAGTGTGGAACACCTATTTAATATTCTATTGTATGACACACGTGTAATACAACCTGGAACGATTTTGATTGGTTGAGTTATACCTGTAACACTACGCAAGTTTATTGACTGAAACTATTTTATTTATTACAAATTCACCCAGATCTGAGTCATAAACTTATTATTTGTGACAGCTTATAAAAATAATGCACGTTGTACAAAACATCGTTGTTGGTTTGTTAAAAAGTTGGCGTAAACTGCTATTTTGTAAAGAGGTAAAACACGAACTCTTTATACGCAACGTTTTGTGTGAGACGCGACTTTACGACGTCACATATTTTATGACGTTTTGGCGCTAAAGTGTGTCTGACGTCGTGGCGGTTCTATGTCCATTTGAATTATTTTTTACTAATTTGATTGCAATGTTATGAGATAAAAATGATCTTAAACTCGTTCCCATTCCACATAAGATTTATGAAACTCGTTATGAATTATTTTTAATTTTAACTCGCCAAAAGACTCGTTAAAATTAAAATAATTCATAACTCGTTTCATAAATCTTATATGAAATGGGAACTCGTTTAAGATCCTCTATATATTATAGGATCCACATGAATTTTATTTTCTTGTAAGGATCGCTCTATAAGTTACCAGTCGTGCGTTCACATTACAGATAACGCTTATTGTACTTTTAATTTAGGTCAACTCGTGAGAACAAACACGAGATTATAAAATGTTTCAATTAAAAGTATTTACAACGTGTAACTAACAAACTTTTAGAAATTTTGTGTTTTATTTATGTGTTTTGAAACATGACATGCTAGCACCATTTATTATATTCAAAATCCAGAAATTCGTAAATTTTTCTTAGAGACTCTTTTTCTTTCATCATTTAAATCTGAAATGTTTAACTGTTTATCAATTATAATATAACCTTATGTATTTTCTTGTTTAATTCATTGTCTTTGTGACTCTGCAGCATAACATTTTACTAAAAAAAAGAGGATGCACTATTAACATGCCATTGCATAATATGGCGCAAAAATCTGTATAAAAAACAAGCACGTTATTTAACAGATATCACTGAATTAAGACTTCCAATCTTGAAAATGTCGACGACGTCAAATCGGCAACATACGAATAAAAAAAAAGGAATAGAAGAAGAAGATTCTTTATTCACCTTTATTTAATAGGTCTAGTGGGTCGAGGTCATCCCCACATAAACCTTACACTCATTTTAATATTTTACAATAAGTCGTAATGACCCATGAGCAAAAATTTTAAATAGCAAATTGTATGTTAACATATATATTTGAAATGTTCCAAAAAACGGAAATCAGCTATACATGTTTTACAATTTTCAACTAACATATTAATAGTCCAGAATATCACTCAAACATAAACAGTAATTTATCCTATTTAATTTAATTTATGGCATTGGACAGGAAAGTATAAATGTAATATTATATGTATGTCCATTTACATATACACTCTGAAAATATGCATATAAAGTTGATAATAAGATCTAAATAGCATGGGTTCATAAAGTAAATTGTTATTTTACAAAACGTTCGAAAAGATAGATCAAATGCAGAATGACAGTAACCAATCAGATTGCAGGTCGTAACATTTGTTATATGCTATTCAATACGAATTTATGGGCAACTGGCGCAGTAGGGCGTCGTCTATTATTTGTCTACTAACCTGAAGGTTCAGAGTTCTATCCCCATATCAGGCAACATTTTTTAAAACCGTATTATGTTAATATTTCAAAAATATTATGCGAAACCACATATGGAATAAATCTGATTGGTTCGTACGATTCTGCATGTATGTACTCTGCAAACTAACACCAATTGCAGTATTTGACTTTTTTTTCTTTTTCGTACGAACGTATTTTTCACAGCCAGCTGACAGGATACAGTTTATCGCTTATATCATACAATTAGTATGTTAACAGTCTAGCCCCCACATTTTTCAAGCAATCTTGACCAACCTTGGAAAAAACATATATGACCAAAAGATCTCGGCCAAGTTCGATTATGGGCCAGATCGTACAAGTATGACCAGAGGTATGGCCCATGATTTAGCAAAAATGCCATATTCTACCTTGATAACAACTACAGTAGGGTCAATTATCGACCAATCTGAATCATATTAATAAAGAATGTGAATGTTTATAAAATGCATGCCAAGTTCGAGTTTCGGTCATATCGGCCTAGTAACATCAGAGTTATTTCCCTTGATTTAGCAAGAAACTGTATTTGATCTTGTTAACATTCTAAAGGCTTTATTTCAAGACCAATCTTAATAATATTTAGACAGAATGTGTAGGACTATAAGATCTCGGTCAAGATTGAGTATCGGCTAAAACGCCAGAGCTGTTATTGCCCTCATTTAGCAAAAATGTCATATTGCATTTGGTCAAGTTAAACTTTTGCTTAGATATGATCATTGAAAGCAGAGTTATGCGCCCCTGATTTAGCAATGATTGTTCTATTGGTTTTCCGAGCAATAACTCATATAATACAGAACATGCGAGTACCAAATTTGGTATGTGGATACATATTGGGATGCTGAGGTGTTGGGTGCCAAAACTGGGTCATTGTGATCTTGACCGTCAAGGTCAGAAATAGAAAAATCTAGTAAGGACCATAACCCATAGATTATACTACAGCACCTAGAGGTACCAATCTTGGTACGTTGATTCATTTTAGGACGACAGAGTGCCACGTGCTATTATTGGATAATTATACGATATCCTGGGTTTTAACACTTTAGTTAGCCCCTTAGTTTTAACAAGCTCATATATGGTAACGATTATGCTCTACCGAGTTATCCGGGAACCACTAAATGTCGGCTACTTAGTCTCTAAACTAGTATACTCTGATTAAAGATACAGCTTATCATGAATGTTGCACTTTGAGCTTTAACCACCGGGAAAGAAAAGATGCATTTTGCGAATCGTTTGGATATATTGCAGCGAGGTACTTTTTAAATCATTCTAGCTTTTTAACAATATGTTTATGTAGATTTGCGATGTGGTTTTGCTACAGATATTTTCGGACTGACAGATAACTTGCCAAAATCGATTACTTTAGCTCGCACTGCATAATTTAGGCACCTGTCATTCGACGACGTTATGGCACATAAATGGTTTACCCCTGTCCGTCCGTGCGTGCGCCTGTCCGTCCGAAATTCCATGTCGGCTCCATAACTTTCGCACAATTATTCCTCATTTAAAACAATGGAGCGCAGCGCGCAACGGCCGGGCGTCTATGTGGCTGGACGCTTCGAAGTCATAGAGTTTGTATGGACATTCGTGTCCGCTCTGTATATGCCACATACATACACCGATTTTCAAATTACTTATGACACATTTATTCTTCATAACACAAGCGTGCAACCGCCAGGCGACTACCTTCAATGTCAAGGTCACACAAAAGCAGGGGCACCCATGTAGTATGGACACATTTCTAGGTAATGAAGGGATTTACCTGTATTGATATTTTCATTTGTTTCGTTTACGGACAAACATGTAACCATTAAAATATGGTAAACGTCGCGCGATTTTACCTTCACGACTGTTCTTTTATTTTTGCATCAAACACTATTAAAACTCTCCCATTTAACGCACCAAATGATGTAAAATATTTTTTATCAATACATATCGTTATGTCTGTCATGTCTACTATCGTAAAAAAAGACTACAGAAGCCCGATGTTTCGATAACGAAGCAAAAAGATGCGACGACGAATCCATCGCACCTTCGGGCACCGCCTTCGCATCTTCGTGCATCGTCATTACATCTTCTGGCATCGCCATCGCACATTCGCGCATCACTATTGCAGCTTTGCGCATCGCCATTGCACATTGGCGCAACGCCATCGCACCTTCACGCATCGCCATTGCACCATCACGCATCGTAATCGCAGCTTCCGCTTGGAGCATCGGCCTTTTGGCAATGCACGAAAACACTATGATGGAACACGAAGACGCACTGGGGAAGCGCGAAGAACACGATTTATAATTTCAAAGGTATTTCGCGCTTCGCCGTCTCTTCCTAATGGATCGTATGAGAGAAAACCAAAAACGTACACCGTACAGCTGTACACAAGCCAAATTAATACATTGTTTGTTGCCGTTAAAACTGCACACCATTAATGGGAATTCTATTCTATTCTATTATGTTCTGTTCTGTTCAGTTCTGTTCAGTTCTGTTCCATTCTCTGTGCTGTTCTGTCGTGTTGTGTTGTGCTCCGCCTATTTTTCAAATATTTTTTTTTTTATATTTTCGCCGATCTGTATGTACATGTGACGTTTTCGTCTCAACAATCATTAATTGCATTTTTTTTCGTGCTGTTTTAACATGTGAAAAATACGTTTTTGCTCTACTAGGGGTAGAGATGCCAAACGTAAATTTCACAAACAAAAAAATGCATATTACACATTTTTTATCTTCAGACATGGACATATCAGATGCCATAACCTTAAACGTCATTTTAAAAGCATTTGTCTTAAAATTTGTATTGATTTCCAGTTATTTTATAATTGAAGATTTTTCTTCAAAATGTCATTCTCTACCCTTTTCCAAAAATACGGATGCAGCAACATTAGAAAGCACATAATAGTGCATGTCATAATGTTCATATCGAAGGAATCATTAGACTTGACATTAAAATCAACATATTCGGCAAGAATTTCAAGATAGTTGATTCAGTGTTCAATTATAAGTTGTAATAAAAGAGTGTATATAATGTACATGTATCTGTAACTGACGTATGTATATAATGTACATGTATATACGTATCTATTCGTAATCAAAGGGGGTATATAATTTACATACATCTGTAATCAAATTGTGTATATAATGTACATGTACATTTACCTGTAATCGAAGTGTGCATATAATGTACATGTATCTGTAATCGAAGTGTGTATATAATGTAAATGTATCTGTAATCGAAGTGTGTATATATTTGCTAGTATAAATGTTAGCCAGGAACAAACATTTAGACCTGGTTTATGAACTTAGTTAATTGCAGAACAGACTCGTACTATGAAAGCCAAAGTGAATATGTCACACGGAACTGTATACAATTGGGCTCCTGCCGTTTTTGGTCGAAGAGTTTATGGACATTTAGTTTTCTATTGTAAATGTCATCAAAGGAGGCCTATAACACTATCTTGTGTTGAATTTGGAAATATATATTGAACTGCTTAATTTCTTGCCAATGAATGTATATAGTGGCATTTCATTGTTCAGG
The DNA here is from genome assembly GCA_037043455.1 of Cyrtodaria siliqua. Classification (NCBI taxonomy): domain Eukaryota; kingdom Metazoa; phylum Mollusca; class Bivalvia; order Adapedonta; family Hiatellidae; genus Cyrtodaria; species Cyrtodaria siliqua. The sequence continues at coordinate 62,680 of JAWPHD010004686.1, forward strand.
AACAAGGAAGTAGATGATGCTTTGTTGCCTGGTAATTTGTATTTCTATTAAGGATGATAAATAGTGGGGCTGCCCAAGCATTATTTTAACTTGAGGCTTTTAAATTAATCCTAACGAAGCAAAAGTCGAGGTTTTTCATGTTAAATATTGAAATCTTATAAAAGTTCATGTGTTTGTTGTTTTTAAGACAATGCTATATTGGGATGATGTACAATTATTATCAAGGCAAGCCTTGTTTGTGAATGGTTTACAACAAGAAATTCAATTTTTTATAAGTTAAATTGAAGAAATCATACATTCAACCTTTAAGATCGGCTGTGGCTTTGCAATCATATAGATAATTTTTATATTTACCCTATTTGGGTTATATTAGCTCTCCGTAGTTATAAATTATGACGACATTGAAGTATGTCTGTTATACCTCTTTGGAGGAAAGAGGTTTTTGTTTGTGCTTTTTGTAGCTTTTTGTATATGACATGACACAATCGCTTCATTGGTTGAAGTATGTCTGCTATACCTCTTTGGAGGTGTTTGGTTGATTTTTAAAGTTTTTTGATTTTGTTTATGTATATGACATAACACAATCGCTTCATTGGTTGAAGTACGTCTGTCATACTTCTTTGGAGGTTTTTATTATCTAAGCTGTGTTCCGCTTTCCCCATGTTTGGCGGTGCCACGCGGCGTGTGGCATGACACAATCGCTTCATTGGTTGAAGTATGTCTGTTATACCTCATTGGAGGTTTTTTGATTTTGTTTATGTATATGACATGACACAATCGCTTCATTGGTTGATGTACGTCTGTTATACCTCTTTGGAGGTTTTTTGATTTTGTTTATGTATATGACATGACATAATCGCTTCATTGGTTGAAGTACGTCTGTCATACCTCTTTGGAGGTTTTTTATTATCTAAGCTGTGTTCCGCTTCCCCCATGTTTGGCGGTGCCACGCGACATGTGGCATACACATGCCGAGTGGCATGTGGCGGTATTTCGCGGACACAGCATAGTGACTGTGTAGTTAAAATATTCTAAGAACTTTGTTATTTTCTATGCAAGAAGTTTTTAATTTTAAGACTTGTCTTTGTGAACATCTGTTCCCAGGGTTTACACTGTACAGTAGTCAGTTACAATTTAAACTTAGTTTGGAGTCTTTGTGAACATCTGTTCCCAGGGTTTACACTGTACGAACATTGGATTTACCTGAAATGTTCCAATTTGATTAACTACACATTTTATTTTACACTATATATTGTTGAAGCCATGGCCAGCTTATTCCAATAAATATAAACTAGTATCATTTTGTTTTATTTGTAACCCATCTTAAAAAATGGGATTTGTTGTACTAGGGAACAAATACTAATTATTTCAGGGGGTGGAAATCAGCGATTATTATGAACGTGTAATTCTAACGCATAACCTCTCTTTGCAGTGATCGCCATTTTGTAAGTATCGATCTGTTTTTGTGTTCTGAAAATTGGTATTTAATTGTTATCTCCAAACTAACCCACCCACCCTCCCCTGTGTTTGTTGTTTATATTGTATTTGGTACCAGTGTCTTTGGCTTGTCGTGTATATATTTCAGTGAAAAGCATGAGGAGATGAGATGCCTAGTGGTCTGTCGTCGTCGTCATGGCTCCATCCGAATCTCGTTTGCGGGGTAAACATTGGTGCAATCTTTGGAGATACAGCTACAAGAAGTTTTCAAATACTACTTTTGACGGTGCAAGACGTTGTGGTATCGATGCATGAGGAGATGTGATGCCTAGTGGTCTGTCATCGTCGTCGTCATGGCTTCATCAGGATCTCGTTTGCGGTGGTCCACATTGATGCAATCCTACAAGAAGTTTTCAAATACAAGTTTTGACTGTGCAAGACGTTGTGGTATCGGAACGCGAAGAACTTTAAAATCGTCTATGAACTTTGTGTCGCGGTATTTCGCGGACACAGCATAGTGTAGTTAAAATATTCTAAGAACTTTGTTATTTTCTATGCAAGAAGTTTTTAATTTTAAGACTTGTCTTTGTGAACATCTGTTCCCAGGGTTAACACTGTACAGTAGTCAGTTACAATTTAAACTTAGTTTGGAGTCTTTGTGAACATCTGTTCCCAGGGTTTACACTGTACGAACATTGGATTTACCTGAAATGTTCCAATTTGATTAACTACACATTTTATTTTACACTATATATTGTTGAAGCCATGACCAGCTTATTCCAATAAATATGAACTAGTTACATTTTGTTTTATTTGTAACCCATCTTAAATAATTATAAGCATATCTTTAATACATATAAAACAAAAACTGTTTCTTGTGAAAACAATGAACTCAACTTATATATAATAATATTTACCATTATTTGGGCTCGATATAACATTCTAAATCTTGATCCAAATTGTTCTTATCTATTTGCGATCATGCAGTGTTATATCTGATCTGCTGTGCTCAGTTTGATTATGACCCTCTTATAGGTTACAGGTCATTAACACATTTATGGCACACTCTCCCTTTAGATAAGCATTGGCTCACTTGAGATCCGTTTCCATACAGTAATGCATAGCACTGTATATATAGTTCACATAATGTTCAATTGATCATAACGCTAAGTTTCCAGTAGGAAGAATAATAGAGCAGTAAATTTGTTATATTTGGGAAATTTCTTGCTTACATTTAGGTAAGTATTGTTTTAAATTATTTTTCCACTTTGATGTTTTCTATGATGAGAAAAAATAAGCTGTGAACACGTTTTTTTAAAGGTTTGTTTGTTTGTTTGAATGGTGCTTTACGTCATTTTAGCACATGTTAGGACATATATAACGCTCGATTGTTTTTGTGGTAGAGGCAGACCATCCCAGTTTTCCTGGGTAGAACCAGTATTGTATACCACCCGACATCCGTAAGAATCGACACTTTCTCACAAGTTGATGTCCCTCGCAGCGGTGAGAGGCGAGAACACATCGCAACGTCGTTAACACGGATGTACGGGTTTTTCAGGATAGGGTTTTTAAGGGTTTGGATATTTTGTAATTTGACTTCTAACTAAATTAAGGGTGGGCCTTGCTCTTCTTAAAATGTAGTTATACACAGACGTTAAGTAGGTCCTCGTCCGCGTTTGATAAAAAACCAACATTTCTCGGGTAATATAGATTGTGAGTTTATTTTTGTTATTCGATTGTCACTCATAAAATACTCGTATACAAACAATAACATAAATAATCAAAATGACATTTTATATCAAGCGTAAACACGGCTTATGAGACACTAAGGATACGTAAAAGTACAAAATAACATTCATATATTTATTTAATATTTCCACTATATAAACTAGACACGCGTATCGTATCAAGTTACTGAAACGTAAATAACTATTAAGATGGGAATGACATTACAATGGATACTAATACTAATCCTAATACAGTATCACACTACAAAATACGTACAGATAGAAGCTCGAAAAATATTATAATAAAAAGATAAACATTGAATCCTCAGTAAAAAATCATTAAAAAACAATATTAACAAATACATGTTGTTAAAAGGTAAAACAATGCCATACAGCTTCTTGTTTCTAAGTTAAACGTAAATGGTAAACGAAAGAAAATCTATACTTTCCTTCTTTTTAAGATTTGCAATAAACCACTTGCGATAGATAATTGTAAAGAGTTGCAAGTCATTAGCAGTATTAGTTTTTCTTGAGGAGTAGATAATAAATAGGTGCACTATAAAATAAATTAAATCTAGATCCGCACGTGACAACTGACTGATATTGAGGAGTGGATCATAGGTGCACTATGAAATAAATTAAATCTAGATCCGCACGGGACGACTGACTGATATCATTGAATCAACATCTGTTCGTGGATCATTAAACTTCTGGTCATAAATGTATTTGTAAAGACACACGCATGTGAGACAATTTAATAAACTTGCGATTCCGTATTTTTATTAAAGTTTTCCTATACTGTACATTACTTTTTCAGTATTTAAATCTACACTGTAAACATATGTTAATCGCAAAGAAGCTTTAATATATATGTGTGTAGTTATTATTTTAAAATTTAGACTGAAAAATGAAAGTTTGACATTGGAGGGGTGAAACAATACAAAGGGGGTGGGGTTGGAGGGGGACTTTGACATTTGAGGGGTGAAACAATACAAAAGTGAGGAATGGGGTTAGTATCACTTCGAAGTCAGAAACGACTGACTTTTCATAAGATTACCTTCGAAAAGGTTCATATGAAATGGTACTTGAATGTTAGTTTCATGCAAGGCATAAACGCGGTACATGTATTTGAGAAAACAGGTAGAGTTATAAATGAAATTTCTGAAAACTGATGGGTTTTGGAGCAAAAAGCATATACTTTAAATGTTAGCATTTACATACCCCTTTTTTTATATAAATGGATTTTACATGTATTAAACTATATGTAATAGACAATCATCAAATCAATAATATGAATAATGTGTCACGCAGCTATGATTAATAGTTAATTGTTTGCATGTTCCTTTTTCTGTTTTAATTCTTTAAGTTTGTATTTTCATTTACATAATTATAGTGGTTAGAATTTGATTTGTGTAAATTGTAGTTTGCAACTGTCTATGTTTAAGTTTTAAGTTGCAAGTATGCAGCGGTAATTAATATTAAAAGTAGATATAAAAATTGAACAGGAAAAGTAACATTCAACGACAGTCAACCACAAACACACATAGAAACAAACAACAACCATAAATATGGATAAAAGGCAAGATATGACATCACAAACACAAAAGGGTTGACCGTAGGGTTACCGCCTTGGAACGTCAGTCAATCGACGATTCCATGTCTGAATACAGGAAGCTGCCCCCACCTACCCCACCACTTCTGGTCGTATTTTTGACATATCCCTGAGAATATCTACGGACGTAATCATAGTCAACTTAGTTCCACCGACATTACTGGTCAATATTTATATAAGAACTTTTATTCAGCAAAATTCCAAAAGGTCATAGGACCCATGAGGATACAAAACATATATACAAGGTTGACAGCAGATACAGGCAATAGTTGTGTGTACTTATGCAAAAGTACTAGTGTTTCAACATCAACACGATATATAATTATAAAGCTTTTGAAAGTAACAATTTAAGAAATATTTTCAGTCATGTATGTTATTGTTATTATTAATACATTTTAAACAGTTGTTATCGCATAATATATGCGGAGAAGATAACAGTCATTTAAATCCTAAATAACTTCATTTCACCTTTTATAGAAAACATCAAATACACTTTATAAACATTTGAAATCTTTGTTAAAAACAGAACAGAACATAAACAACTTTAAGTTAACTCGTAAAGAGTAAGTTTCATATATTTTAAATATAAAATATGTTGTGTACACTAATTACTATTATCTAACACATTTAGCACTACTCAAAGACCCTTTTTTATATATATATAATTTTGTGATTTTCACTATTTATAAGTTGGTCTTTTCCAATTATATTTCTTTATGTATTTTTCTTTTAACTCATTATATAAGGAACATTCAATAACAAAGTGATACTACATATATGCAAGGATTACAGTTCAGCAAAACGCCTGGACAGATTTTCATTGGTCACAGTGTCCACGTCACCATGACAATCACTCGGAGAAAAACACATAAAACGACATGTTTCTATGGAAGGTTACTTGTTCACTTTAACCTCAACGTGGTAACATTAAAACAAAGTTGTTCTGTATCAATTGGTTATTTTCTCAGATAAGAATTTTCTCAGATAAGAAACTTTATCATTTTAACATGAAGAGATATACACTTTAATCACGATTTACAATCTCTAGTTCTATTCATACCTTTCATTAGTTACAGACTTCCGAGATGTTGAGATATACAGTAGGTGAAAATAAAGGGGTTTACTCGGACTTAATCCTCAATCTCTATATGAAAAATCAAATTATTAGATCATACTTTAAATTTAATGTAACCATATTATTGTTTTAAATCAGACGTCACCAAAAGAAGATACATAGTTGTACACAAAAAGTAAAACTTTCAATATAAATATCACTACAAATTAGTTTTATAAGGGGCTAAAGTCAGTTGAATTTGTAATAATGCATTGTTCGTGTGCAATTTAAGCTTGTGTGTTTGTCATAACCAAAATGAAGTTTTCAACACTGGTTCAATACATCTAAGATTAAATACTAGAAATAACTTATTGCAAATGTAACTAAAGATTATGGTCATTGCCCGTACGCTTTCTCAATTTCAATAATGTTGTTTATCCACATCTGTATGTAATGCAAATTCGATGCAGGCATATAACACGTCGGTGAGCAACCTATGTTATGATCGGTACATATAAGTATATTGTATATTACGACATATACTCCTCAAAATAAGTTAAGGACCATCCCTTCTTTATTTCAATAAGATGAAAGTTTGCATCATCACACACGTTTAAATACACATTGCATTCCAAAGATGGAAACTGTTTCGTGTTTTTGTATTCTTTAGGAACATTTTACACCAAAAATAAATAATTTGAATATTCAGATTTTGAAATTTCAATAAAATGCCTTTTTTTCATCCAAAAAGGTTATTTAGTATTATTTTCATGACTATTGATTCCTTAACAAACAACTGTCACCATTTTCTTTAGAATTACTCTACAGATAAGCGTGCAATGCTTAATATGCAACTAGGTCTTGACACTTAACTTCATTTTGGATGGGATGAAAAATCAGCTTAAAACCTGTTCGGTTTATGCATCTAAACTGTCAAAGGTTAGTGAATTTCGAGGAAAATTTAAATTTCGCGCCCATAGTTCAGTTGGTAGTGATTAAACGTAATGAATAAATTGACAAAACATATTACAATTTTTAGTATTGTTGTTTTGGGGCAAATTAATGATTTTTAGAAACTATCAAAACTCTCGAACTCTTTTTAATTAACAGAACAATGTATATCAATATTTTGTTCTTTCATCTAATGCAGAAGACCTGATAATGTCCAGTTTAATGCAACATTGCTTACACATTCTGTGTAGCCGTTTGAAAATGGTATGTATTCAATTTCACTGGTAAGCATATGGAGATCTTGCGGTCCTTAACTTATTTTGAGGAGTATATTTGTATTCTAAGAGATTGATTTATAAATATATTGTACATGTAGACATTGCTCTTCTATTAATGCGATACGTGTATTCGTGCTTCGTGTTTACATGTTTAATGGTAGAGTCAGGAACTGTTGTATTTGTTAAAAAAGTATTTACATCAGTTGAATTTATTCTCATATGTTTACTTTTATTATTTTAAGCAAATTAAGGAGAAACATAACTGCATTTGTTCAGAATTATTGAATAAGAGTATATTTAATAACACACAACACTATGTGTATGTTAACCCTTATTATGACAATAAGGATTTGTTGACTTGGACCTCAACGTGGTAACATTAAAGCAAAGTTTATTCTGTATCCTGAATTGGTTATTTTCTCAGGCGCCACAGAAGTGTGACCACCCGAGTACCTCAGCCAAGCGAGTATACATTATCCCATTAACCCATTCATTGGTCACAATTAGTGAAAGCCGGATGTCAAGCAGCATTACTCCACTAACCGCCATCAGCGTCCACGCTATAAACCACCAAACCAGTTTACCCCCGCCCTATGCTCCCCTACCCACAAAACAGACAGCAACACACTCCTTCTTACAGCATTTTTATTTTTTTTGGAGCTACGGACACGCATATGAGAAGGTTCTATGCCCATTTTGCATATGTTTATCTCGTTGTAAATAAGAAGAGGAATGTTCCTTCCTGTTGGCTGCATATAACCGTTTGTGTTGGTGCTCTGTAAAGAACCAGTTCAACCCAGTTTATGTACATGCATTTGATGGTTAAAGTAGCTATCCCGCCAACATCAGCCAACTTTTACATAATACGTACACCGTTTCTGAACCTATTGACGATGAGGTATATATGTAACTCATTTATTTCGAGAATCGAAACTCTTTAAACAAAATATAAACGGATTAAACCAACTAGGCCAAACACCGAAACTGGAATGTCAAATTACGAGTAACCAACTCATACTTCTCTGAGCACATTTTTTTTTAGAACCCGTTAATAAACCTTTACTTTGCACATTATTACATGACCTGAACACCTGGATAGAGTTTTGATACATGGTTTTGTATCGCAGTTTTGCCGTCATTTGGTGGGTTAGTTTCTTAAAAACCTAGTAGTAAACCTAGTATCCAACAAACAGAGCTAGCTTATTGGTGATTTATCCGGGGAGTGTAAGACTAACCTGAGTTAGAATTAATGGGTTGTTTTGCTCACAGGCCAGTAAAGCTTATGTCCGTCGACCGTTTGTATGTAGAGATTGCCTACAATCTTCTAAGGAACCACTGGACACATAATGCCAATTGTTTTCAAAAATTTATTAAAATACCCTTACTAGCAACTGTTTTCAAACGAAGTCCGCAGTTGAGAAATGACTCAACCCCAGAGTATCCATATTTAAATATCTCAACTTTTAATCAATAGTTATTAATTATATTTGAGTGTTTAAGGTGTATTCTACATTTATTTTTAAATTCAAAAGCGTGTATACGTTCTAGCCGATAGCATTGTTAAAAGAAGAGAACCTACTTACACGTTTATCTATTTTCAACAGATATCAGTCGTCCATATACTCGACAAAACTTACAACTTTCAATAATTGAATTAGAGATATCCAGAATTGAACGAATTTGCGATATCAGCAATTCAATTTTCGATATAAAAAAATCATTTCTTGGTATCGCTAATTCAACCTTCGAGAATCACATTGAACGCTCCCTACAGGTGGCATTGCACCACTGATGTTAAAAGGAGACAAAGAGTCAAAGATGCGCATTTTTCTTCGTAGAAAATTTTAAAACAAATATCAATCAAATGAATGAGCGTCCGTCAATATAAAAAGGCAATAAAAACAAGGGATCATGATTGTATCATGTAAGAAAAAGCCAATATGTTGAATGACGTCACGTTCTATTATTATACCCTATCACGGATAGATTTACCCCCATTTCTACTTTTGCTAAAATACTATGTATATTATAATTAAATATCTAAAACACTAATAAATGTTCCTAATACATTATTCGGGTGGATTCAATGTGATAATAACAGAAATCAATGAAAAAGTGTGCTTTTCAATCCCACAATTCAACATTGTTGGCTGCTGATTCCCGCCATGTTGAATTGAGCGAGAGACTGGTACACTTTTGAAGCAGAGCCATTTTTTTAAAGGGAAAAGTCCATATTCACTCTTACAATAATTCTATTAGCGATATCAACAATTTAATTAGCGATATCAAAAAATGAATTATTGATATCAATAATTGTTTTTCAATTTTTGATATCGTTAAATCATTTTTCGATATCGGTAATGAAATTAGCGATATCAAAAATTGAATTAGCAATATCAAAAAATTGAATTAGCGATATCAAAAATTCAATTCTTGATATCGAAATATATGGTATTTAGCGATATCAAGAATTGAATTACCAATATCGGTAATAGAATTAGCGATATCGATAAATGTGAATGAAATCGAAATAACGAACCAACCAGGGCATCAGCTTTCAGATGATTGTTGAAATCAATGCCACATCCAGTTGTCGCACACCAAATAGCAAAAGTCAACTGGTTCTGCCAAAATGACATCCAATCTGTTCCCCAGCGTTGGACTATAGCATCTGATTTGACGTACGGGAGTTTGTATTTTTCAAAGAAATTGGGAAATGATGCTTTAAAGCCTTTACCGTCTCATGTAATGACTATGTTTTGATTTATTATATCTATCACTTTTTTTGCTAAAAGTACTTAAATAGTAGTGAGCATCTGGATTATATTTGAATTCTTTAGAAATCATTTTTATTTGTATTTTATATATATATTAAAAAAAATGTTTCATACAATTTCAAACATAGACAACTCTATTAATTTACAACAGTATATCGATAATAGAGATGGAACTAAGCGCGTTGGATTAGAGTGTTTTACATACGCTATCGGTTGGTATAATATTAATCATGAAGTCATAAAGACAAAAACACCAGACGATACGTATCATATACCAGATTGACAATATAACTTTCAACAGTTGGCAGATATATTTGAAGGACTGAATATTACCCTAACTGTTGATGCCCATAATGGTATAACCTCTTTAGAGACACCAACATAGACACGATTATCAAACGGACTTTCAGAAATGCTGGGATTCAAGGACAGGAAATGGTTAAAAGGTACTCTTATTGGAAAACAATCAATTGATTTAGCTCCTTATAAACAGCTATATGTTCATCTGGAACAAGTTAATACGAGTAGTAATTATTTCAATGGTGCGCCAAGCACTATTATAGGGGTTATACCTGTGGTAAATAAGCAGTTTGGGGATATTGTATTTACACGTTTTTATTCTAAATATCGCTGTCTTTCGGGAGGTGCAATTTCTGAATTGACAATAGAAGTCAGAGACGAGTATGGCAACAAGATAGATAATCACGGTTTACCTATGAGTTGTGTTTTAGAATTTATTTAAAATTATTTATATTTAACAAGAAAAGGTATAACACATATATTATACCATGGGAAGTACGGACTGCATGTAGATGTTCTGGATCCGGGATCGTTTTGATAGTGAAGGTCACCGGCACCTTGACCTTTAAATGAATAAGGATAAGGGTCATGTACTGGTCATGAGCAACCATTCATCCTTTCAAGTTGGAGGACCTAGATCCATCAAGTTTGTAGTTGTTGATAGGACATCATATTGATAGTGAAGGGCACCGCAACCTTTACCTCCGATCTAGTGACCGGAAAATAACAAGAGGTCAATGACCTTGAAACTCTACTAATTGATTTTGATTTCAGGAAGTAGTCGATACAAACTTGCTTTTTGAAAATGTATTTTTAGCCGTAGCGGCCATCTTGAAATTCCGGCCGACCTGAAATTTTGCTTGGATCAATTACACATCAAGAGCAGCTTTCCTGTGAAGTCTCATGGAAATCCGTCAAGTAGTTTCAGAGGAGTAGTCGCTACAAGTTTTCATTATATAATTCTATGTAAACAAAGATGGCCGCTGACAGCCATGTTTAACATTGAATCAAAATGATGTTCGACTCCTATAACCATCATGCCATGCTTATCATTTTAGAAAAAGTCCCATATCAGTATCTTTTATAGTTTTCAAGAAGTAGTCGCTACAAACTTATTTTTTAACAATCTATTTTTAGCCATGGCGGCCAACTTGAATTTCTGGCCGACCTGAAATTTTGCTAAGATCATTTAGACATAAAGAGCAACATTCATGTGAAGTTTCATGAAAATCCATCAAGTAGTTTCAGAGGAGTAGTCGCTACAAGTTTTCATGATATAACTCTATGTAAATAAAGATGGCCACTGGCACCCATGTTTAACGTCGAATCAAAATAATGTTCGACTCGAATAACCATCATGTCATGCTGATCATTTTAGAAAAAGTCACATATCAATATCACTTATAGTTTTCAAGAAGTAGTCGCTACAAACTTATGTTTTTTAAATCTATTTTTGACTGTGGCGGCCATCTTGAATATCTGGCCGATCTGAAATTTTGCTAGGATCAATTAGACATGAAGAGCAACATTCCTGTGAAGTTTCATGGAAATCCGTTAAGTAGTTTCAGAGGAGTAGTGGCTACAAGTTTTCATTATATAACTATATGTAAACAAAGATGGCTACTGACAGCTATGTTTAACATCGAATTAGAACGATTTTTGACAAGGACCAACATCATGTCATGCTGTATCATTTTTAGGAAAAGTCCCATATGAATATCACTTATAGTTTTTAAGAAGTAGTCGCTACAAACTTGTATTTTGAAAATCTTTTTTAGCCATGGCGGCCATCTTGTATTTCCGGCCGACCTGAAATTTTGCTAGAATCAATTAAGACACGAAGAGCAACATTCGTGTGAAGTTTCATGAAAATCTCTGATCAGTGGAGCTAAGAACAGGTTATCTACTGGTCATGACCAACCATGCTTTCAAGGTTGAGGACCGTAGGACCAACCGTTGTGTAGTTATTGATCGGACATCTTTAGATAGCGAATGTGACCGCGACCTTGAACTTTGATGTAGTGACCCCAAAATGAATAGGTGTCATCTAGTTGTAATGGTAAAGCGTTCTTCCGAGTTTGGGGGCCCTAGGTCCAACCATTCTGTAGTTATTGATCGGACATCGTTTCGATAGTTAATGTCAACACGACCTTGACCTTTGACCTAGTGACCCCAAAATCAATAAGGGCCATCGACTGGTCATGAGCAACCATCCCTCTAAGTTTGGGTACCCTTCTGCCAACCATTCTGTAGTTATTGATCGGACACCGTTTGGATAGTCAATGTTAGCCCGGATGTAACCTTTGACCTGGTGACACCAAAATCAATAGGGGTCAAAATGAACATGGCGCTCTGACCACACTTTGTTGTGGGGAGCAATAATCTATTAATTGAAGGGCACTGGCTTAGTCGTTGCTGGGGTGATTTACGGAAGAATAACCGTGTGACAACCTGCTGTAAGGATGAGTATTACTAGTAACTACCAAAATATAACGGTCATGATTGAATAATTGGTAGGGAACTGAAGAAGTGAAGGGACACTACAAAATCTGAAATGAAGATTGCTGTGCATCCCTTTAAGTGGGGTGCATGAGATGTTGTAGATTTGGCGGAAAGGGACAAATGAGAATAGGTATTTTGTTGAAAAATATGTTTAATATACAAAAACAACATTACTGATGTGGAAAAAAACAATTGTATGTACAACTCAGTGTGTCAGGTCCCTGCCAAGACTTGAACTTGAATCTCTTTTCTCGAAAGAAAAGTGTGTTTCCTTACACTACAGAGATCGCCCAGACATCACAAAAAGAGTGTACAAAACTAAGTGAAATTGATAAAGATGTAGATCAAAAGAATGTCAAACTAAAACTAGAAATTGTTATTGGACAAAAACGTATGGCTCCCCACTCGCCCGAACAGACATAATTGACGACTCTAGGTCCAACCGTTCTCATTGATCTGAAAGATCGTTTTGATATTCAATATCCCTGTGACTGTATCTACAACCTGTATCAGTAATATTTATTGGTCAACCATCCTTCCAAGTTTGAGGACCCTAGGTCCAACCATTCTCTAGTTATTGATTGGACATTGTTTTGTTATTGATCGGGGATCGTTTTGATATCAATAGGGGTCATGTTCTGGTCATGACCAACCATCCTTGCAAGTTTGAGGACCCTAGGTCCAACCATTCTCTAGTTATTGATCGGACATTGCTTTGATAGTCAATGTCGTCGCTAGCTTGACCTTTGACCTAGTGACCCCAAAATCAAAAGGGGTCATCTGCTGGTCATGACCAACCATCCTTACAAGTTTGAGAACCCTAGGTCCAACCATTCTCTAGTTATTGATCAGACATCGTTTGATAGTCAATGTCACGGCGATCTTGACCTTTGACCTAGTGAACATCGATTTGATAGTCAATGTCACACGATGTTGACCTTTACCTAGCGAATTCAAAATCAATAGGGGTCATCTACTGGTCATGACCAACCATCCTTCCAAGTTTGAGGACCCTAGGTCTAACCATTGTGTAGTTATTGATCGGATATCGTTTGGATAGTCAATGTCACTGCGACCTTGACCTTAAACCTAGTGACCCCAAAATCAATAGGGGTCATCTACTGGTCTTGACCAACCATCCTTCCAAGTTTGAGGACCCTAGGTCCAACCATTGTGTAGTTATTGATCGGATATAGTTTTGAGTCAATGTCACCGCGACCTTGACCTTTGACTAAGTGACCCCAAAATCAATAGGGGTCATGTACTGGTCATGACCAACCATCCTTTCAAGTCTGAAGACCCTAGGTCAAACCATTCTCTAGTTATTGATCGGAATCTTTTTGATAGTCAATGTCACCACGACCTTGACCTTTGACCTAGTGACCCCAAAATCAATAGGGGTCATCTAATAGTCATGATCAACCATCCTTCTAAATTTGAGGACCATAGGTCCAACCATTCTCTAGTTATTGATCGGACATCGTTTGTGACACAGACAGACAGCACAAAATCAATATGGCTCCCCTCCACACTTTGTGTGGGGGAGCCATAACTATCACAGAGTTATTAATACCCTTGCAAACGCATAACCCATGACTTCATGTATATGCGCAGTTCCACTTCATACTGATGCTTCTCACAATGTTTGGGGTATGACAGAGGTCATAGTGACCTTATTTTGGTATGCGACCTACCGCTATCCCAAGATGTATCAACATACCAAGTTTGGTATTTCTAAGTGTTATTGTATTGAAAATATGGTCCGGACAAGCATTTTCTATGACAGAGGTCACAGGTCAAGGTCACAATTACCTTATTCTGGTACGCGACACATCACCATCCCAAGATGTATCTAAATACCAAGTTTGCTATCTCTAAGACTTAGTGTTATAGTATTAAAAATACGGTCTGGACAAGCATTTTTTATGACAGAGGTCACAGGTCAAGGTCACAGTGGCCTTATTTTGGTATGCGACACACAGCTATCCCAAGATGTATCCACATACCAAGTCTGGTATCTCTAAGTGTTATAGTATTGAAAATACGGTGCAGACAAGAGGTGAAAGTGTCTGTGGATGTTCTACTGGCTAAATGTGCAGGGGACCGTAACACATTTTCAACATTCATTCAACCGGCACATGGCAATGATATAGGTCACTAGTTGTTGAATGCCAGCCAGGGTAGCAGGAGAACTAGTCTGTACAAAGTAAGTGTATTACAGGGTTCCCACAGTTTTTTGAGAACAAAATTCAAGGTCTTTTCCAGGTTTTTCCACTGTTTTCAAGGACAATTTATAAATACCAGTGTTTGTCCGACACCGTTGTTGCAAAGACGTTAAATTGTTCGCAGTACTAATATGTGACACCACACAAGATGTTAGTTTATTGTTTTTGACAAGTATTGACTTTAACCCGCTGTTTTTTAGGCTGTTCTCCCTCCTATGAAGGAAATTTAGTGTTGACATTTAACTTGTTCTCAGACGACATGCTTTATCGATTCAAATGATTAGACGCTTGCATATACGACGGAACATTGCGAGTTTTATTTGAAAATACTCGGCTAAAATCGCCAACATATTTTATGAGTCAACCGGTGAGGTAACGAATTTGTACGACAGCGATAGAAAACAAAAGTACAATTTGGGGTTCATATTTCATTGATCAGAACATTAACACATCTTTACGACTGTTCACGAATACCAATGGTTATTTTTAATGGGCTTACTAGGTCATTCGCCAAATCGCCATAGGCGTAAAGTAACCTGAACTGGCGAATGAAAACCGTAAGAAATACACACCAAATTCTCCAGACATCGGCGGTCTGGCGAATCCAAATTTCCAACCGATTTTGTCTAAAAGATCTCGGAAAATCCTGAATTCTAATTCACAAAGTCTTTCACTGTTTATAAGCCACTATAGCTGAGTGTTTTAGCTAATTAGTGACAATCAATTTAGATCGATAAACTAATTATGTCAGCGTTTAGTGAAAACCAGCGTTTATTGAAAACCAAATTGTGGGTGCGATAAGTCTCCGCCCACTGTTACGCCTCTTGCTGTCAATCAACTGGTTTGTGTCCCCGCGCTCAACATTATCTGTCATATAAAGTTGTGACATTATTCACAGATTTTAACTGCGTGATCGAGCCGGGTAAAACATAAAATAATGTGGCGCCCTCTAGCGGCCAAAATGGCTGATCAAAACAGAAAATTTGAAAATGTTTGCTTACGAATTAGCAAGAGATACTCAGCCCGTCTGTGTTTTTGAACTTTACAATCACTGATAAGTGTTAAAGGAACACATGGCAATCTTGAGTTTTCAAAAACTAGCAGCGCCCCGTTAGTTTTTATCATTAATGTTAATTATAAGAATTGTATTAAGCCATTTGTTTTTGCATATTATTATTTTATATCTTATTGCACCAGTATTATATTAAAAAACTTATAGTATAATAAGACGAAATAGTGAATACTTAAAATTTAATTTATTTAAATGTAACCAGGGTAAAAGTAACAAGAGGTCAATGACCTTGAAGCTCTACTGATTGATTTTGATTTCAGGAAGTAGTCGCTACAAACCGTTTTTTTTTGAAAATCTATTTTTAGCCGTGGTGGCCATCTTAAATTTTCGGCCGACCTGAAATTTGGCTAGGATCAATAAGACATCAAGAGCAACATTCCTGTGAAGTTTCATGAAAATCCGTCAAGTAGTTTCAGAGGAGTAGTCGCTACAAGTTTTGATTATATAACTCTATGTAAACAAAAATGGCCACTGACAGCCATGTTTAACATTGAATCAAAATAATGTTCGACTCGGATAACCATCATGTCATGCTGATCATTTTAGAAAAAGTCCCATATCAATATCTCTTATAATTTTCAAGAAGTAGTCGCTACAAACTTATTTTTTAAAAATCTTGAATTTCCGGCCGACCTGAAATTTTGCTAAGATCAATTAGACATCAAGAGCAACATTCGTGTGAAGTTTCATGAAAATCCGTCAAGTAGTTTCAGAGGAGTAGCCGCTACAAGTTATCATTATATAACTCTTATGTAAACATACATGGCCACTGGCAGCCATGTTTAACGTCGAATCAAAATAATGTTCGACTTGAATAACCATCATGTCATGCTAATCATTTTAGAAAAAGTTCCATATCAATATCACTTATAGTTTTCAAGAAGTAGTCGCTACAAACTTGTATTTTGAAAATCTATTTTTAGCCATGGTGGCCATCTTAAATTTGCGGCCGACCTGAAATTTTGCAAGGATCAATTAGACATCAAGAGCAACATTCGTGTGAAGTTTCATGAAAATCCGTCAAGTATTTTCAGAGGAGTAGTCGCTACAAGTTATCATTATATAACTCTATGTAAACAAAGATGGCCACTGGCAGCCATGTTTAACGTCGCATCAAAATAATGTTCGACTTGGATAACCATCATGTCATGCTGATAATTTTTGAAAAAGTCCCATATCAATATCTCTTATAGTTTTCAAGAAGTAGTCGCTACAAACTTATTTTTTAAAAATCTATTTTTAGCCGTGGCGGCCATCTTGAATTTCCGGCCGACCTGAAATTTTGCTAGGATCAATTAGACATCAAGAGCAACATTCTTGTGAAATTTCATGAAAATCCGTCAAGTAGTTTCAGAGGAGTAGTCGCTACAAGTTTTCAATATATAATTCTATGTAAACAAAGATGGCCGCTGGCAGCCATGTTTAACGTCGAATCAAAACGATTTTCGACAAGGAACAACATCATGTCATGCTGATTATTTTAGAAAAAGTCCCATATCAATATCTCTTATAGTTTTCAAGAAGTAGTCGCTACAAACTTATTTTTTAAAAATCTATTTTTAGCCATGGCGGCCATCTTGAATTTCGGGCCGACCTGAAATTTTGCTAGGATTAATTAGACATCAAGAGCAACATTCCTGTGAAGTTTCATGAAAATCCGTCAAGTAGTTTCAGA
Source organism: Cyrtodaria siliqua (assembly GCA_037043455.1). Classification (NCBI taxonomy): domain Eukaryota; kingdom Metazoa; phylum Mollusca; class Bivalvia; order Adapedonta; family Hiatellidae; genus Cyrtodaria; species Cyrtodaria siliqua. Next base: position 80,290 of record JAWPHD010004686.1, read on the forward strand.
GGAGTAGTCGCTACAAGTTTTCATTATATAACTCTATGTAAACAAAGATGGCCACTGGCAGCCATGTTTAACGTCGAATCAAAACGATTTTCGACAAGGACCAACATCATGTCATGCTGATAATTTTAGAAAAAGTCCCATAGCAATATCCCTTAGAGTTTTCAAGAAGTTGTCGCTACAAACTTGTTTTTTAAAAACCTATTTTTAGATTTGGCGGCCATCTTGGATTTCACATCTACATGAATTTTTGCTAGGATCAACTAGACTTCATGGGCAACATTTCTGTAATGTTTCATGAAAATCTATTCAGTAGTTTCAGAGGAGTAGTCGCTACAAAAAAAAAGTTAACGGACGGACAGACGGACGACGGACGCCGCACCACGGCATAAGCTCTGCTGATCTCTGATCAGTAGAGCTAAAAATGATACTGGATATATAAATTGTGACACCCATTTCAATTACTGCAAGATTGCCATGTGGACCTTTAAGTGCCTACTAATTAGTTGTACACATGGTAGCGTAAACTGGAACAATGGAAAGTGTGAACCGGTGTTTAATCGGCTGTTTCTGAATTGTGGTTCATTTTATGGTTGATTGTTCAATCAACATGAAACAATACAAAAGGTGCGATTACTCAAAATAATGGTGTATGTATTATTTCTGAATTTGCAGCACGGTCTTTCTAGATTCTTGGGAACTCGTGTTAGTTGAACTTGTATATGCCTCAGTTTAGCCTTACATTTTCTAAATATATTGCTATTAATTTTATTTCTCTGCATGTTAGCATATTGAAATGCATTCATTCTGTCCTTGTTTAAATATCAGTCTTTACAATTTTTAAGAATTAAAATTACATTAAATTAAATACAGTTTTTACAGAGTTTTCCCGGTATGGGAAGCATGATATTGTGTCCTTTAATGGGGCATAACACCGCCAAAAGTCATTCAACTGGAACACAACAATCACATGCACAACTACACATGGCACTAATCATCCCTGCCATTGTATCAAGAACAGAAATGTGACAAAAAAACTTTAAAGAACTCATTAACCAGTACACAACAATGGCAATGCAACTAGGCTTGGTATAGTTCTATGACATAAAACGTATAGAACAGCTACAGATAAGCAACGTATTTGCGTAAATTCCCAGTTAAAACTCCCTAAATTCCCTAAATTACCGGTAGGCTAAATACACAATTAAATTACTTTATCGGTGCGTACCAATTATTTTCAACAAATTACACAAAATAACCGTTTTTGTCAGCATATCATATTTTATCCATTACCGTGAAGACGGCCAATATCAAATGGAATGCATCGCCGTTTCCAGTCAATTCTGAAATAAGCAAGCCATTGAGATTGGCTAAATGTGACTGGTTATCAAGTTTATTTTTTTTCATTCGAAAGTAAATCCTTCAGGAACAAAATTGTTGTATTCAGTGACAATCTAGTCTATTTTTAATTATTCGGCATCACCGAAGCACTCAACTTTCTCTGTATGTCAACATGGCTAAAAGAGGCCCAGGTGTTTGAACTCAGTGCAAGAATATTCATTATCGCTAAATATTAATAACTAACTCAGAACACAATAATAATTAACGTTGCGACGTTGAGTCGTGACGTCAATAAAGTGTTGCCGATGTCAACATCATCCGCCAATAACGTTCAATAAAGCGAATATTTGTTTGCAAAAACGTAATTTAAAATGTAATAAATAGATTATTTAACTGCTGGGATCGACTATGGGTAATCCTTTACTTCATGGTAGACGTGCTTTGTTTTTTTTACTCACACGCATGCGCCCGTTCATGAAAAGAACTACACGCCTACCTCTTGTGAAAGATTTCCCTATAATCGATCCCAGCAGTTAAATAATCTCTATATAATTCATATAGGGCCCTGGTTTTGTATGACTGCTTAACATAGAAGTTCAGAGAGATATTGCACAGGGTATAGTTCTCCCTGTACACTGGAAAGACTACTTTACATCCCTCCGAAGGATGACCTATATTCACAGTACCATGCCCAAGTAAGATACTGCGGGAGTTTGTTTGAAAAATCCGGGATGTGACCCCACTGGAAATCATACACGTGATTTCTGGGACTCGAGTCAAGTATGCTTAACACTTGGCGACCGCAGGGTTAAGTTTCCAAAATTATATGGAAACAAAAGAGCACAAGATGTTTCGAAAGATAAACATTCAAGAAAAATATGTCTGGAGGTCTCCTGAAACATGAGTCATACACAAATATCCTAGACACATTCGGTATACACAGGGTCTGAATGACACGGACTACCACAACAGCCTTGATTCTCACATCTCCGTCTAGGTATTTTGTTCTTCTTTTAGTTTAGATACTACAAATTACCAAATATGCAAACGACGACTAGAAACGTCAGGGAATGTTTATGCACACACAACCTTCCAATTGTTCACTCGAATTTTTAAACACGCAGAATGAATAACAAATACGTAGTCTAGATCATCTGCGACGCTTGCTTGTTTACAAAATTATCAGGCGTCGAACATGATCAAGACTAATTTCATGTAGATCAATCCGTGACAACACAAAACTTTCATAAACTAAAAATGTGTGCTAACTTTATTGACACGTATGACAGTGGAGAGTTTAAACTTGCACATATTCTACTTACGATAAATTGTTCCGCTCTCACTGGAGCGCTCTTGCTGCACAGAAGAAAACAAAATGGAGGAATGGCCGAATCAAAACGGAAATGGATTGCTATGACGTCAGGCTGTTCCAGTAACACATTACTTTGAATGAAAAGCCTCCCGATTTTTCGCGAAATACATGCTACTCCTGCAGTTGAAGACGCAGTATGCAAACTTCCCTAAAATACCTCAGGCTTGCGCGAGCCAAAACAATGCATGTCACTGTGTACACGTATGACACCAACTATCTATTCCATGACATTGACACCTGCATATCCCACACTTTTCAAAATTGTCTGCACTGACTACTGTCAAAAATGTTATTACATAATGCATTCCTTTCTGCATGTTGATTTAGCTACCATAGAAACAGCAAGCGTGTGGCACTTGATTCAGAGGGTTACCGTAAAGCATATTTACATACGCAGTTGCTGCCACGCGGATTACGACTTTTTCGCAGCATCCCCGCAGCCGTTCTTCAATCGAAGTCACAAATCCGCGCGATCATACCGCGGATTGTCACCCGAAATATCGCGGGGATTCCCTGCGACTGTAAAAATCGCCGCGATTGCAAAAGCCAGTCTCGAAAGAAAGAAAACACCGTGATAGATACGCGGGGGAACACGGGGGAAATTAGAGCACGGATCAATGAAAAATGTAATAAAAATGATAAATACAATGAACAATTTTGGAAGCAGTACGTATTTCAAACTTTTAATGCATTTAATAACGTGTGTTTTTTGTTTTTGTTGTCCAAAAGTCGCATTTCTCTTCACCGGACATAAATTGGCTACCCACAATCCTTTGCGATGTGTGTACCTATTAACAAGGCGGCACTAATAACGGGTTTATGACCCAGAATTCTTTACAATTTTTCGGATTATTTCTGACTAAAGAACCCATCGATGTATTAATAACCAACAGCAGAATAGTAAAATATGTTAAAATAACGATTAATTAAAAATATAATTCTAATTTCCATTATAAGAATTACTATTTCAATTTTATGTTTAATCACCGCAGAGTCGGTAATAGGAACCGCCATATAACTATCGTGACCCAGTATACATTATCCGGGCATTTGAATTTTCCGAAAACAAAAATAAAATTGTCTTCTGCTTCGGGTTTTTAATAGTTATTGAATAACAATGCATTAAATTGACTGCACAATTGTACATTGATACTGAAGACAAATCGCGGCGATGGCCTACGATTTCACACCGGGTAAGGCGGTGTGCAAATTAAAACAGATCACGGCGAATCGCGGTGATTGTGTCGCGGTGGAAAAAATGTATTATCCCCGCGATGAGCGGGCTGTCCGCGGATCGCGGGGACAAAATCAGTGTGTCCGTGGTGAGATAAAATCGTCGCGATGAGTGGGATTAGTCGTAATCCGCGTGGCAGCAACTGTACGTATACTAACTAAATGTTACCAGTGTGTGAAAGAAAACTCTGTAAAACCTTTAGAGCTGATGAGGTATTTTTAATCTATGGAAGTGTTTATTTTAAAACAAAGACAAAATCAAACAAACAAATCTTGCATTCGACAACTCAAGTTTGTTTACACTTGCACGAGTCCGACTCATTATCCGTTTGTGTAACATGTACAGCCACACAAAAAATTAAGGCTTCTAAGTGCAAGTTATGTATTTACTTATAAATAGTAGTGTTACTGACTTGTTTTATAAATGATCACAACTGCGTATGTAAATTATTGTATTAAAGCAGTAAAACATATTAGATATTTGTAAATCAATGTCTTATTGTGTAAGAAATATTTCATGTTGACATACACTTTTTTAATTAATGTATGACACCTTTTCTATCAACATCATTCACAGCCTTATTATTGATGATTTCTAAAAGCACCGCATTTTAGCAATCAAAAGGCGCCGCATTTTAGAATACCAAAGAACCAGAAGTGAAACCGAATGATATCCCCTTCAATTTATAACACAAATTTATGATCATGTGTAAAATAAACACTGCCTTGTCTGTTGAAAAGTTGATTACACACCAGCAAATGTTACTTGTACTCATGGACATCTAAGTTTAAATTAACATTCGACGCGCAAAGCAGCTGTCGAATTTAGCACAATCCCGAGACTGGTAAAATGCCTGACAGGCTTGCCCAATATCCAAGAACACCCAGCAAATGTTACTTGTACTCATGGATATCTAAGTTTGAATTAACAGTCGAAGCGCAAAGCAGTCGACAAAATTAGCACAAGCCCGACAATGCTAAAATGCCTGCCAGGCTTGCCCAACAAAGCTTTTAATATACTTATCTCTACAAACTAGTTTTATAAAGGGCTAAAATCAGTTGAGCACCAAGGATAAACACCGAGATTACCCCCTACCAGAATGTGGAGGTGTTCTATTTTATTGATCACTGATTGGTCAAATTATTTTGATGATGACATGTGAAAGTTATGAATATAGTTTGTTGACAAAATTTTCGACTTTTTGGAGGAGGCTTTTCAGAACTTCTCAAGCAGTTTTTCGGATAGCTTGTGTCTTTGGTCAAACTAATTTACAGAGCTTTTCTTGATAGCCTCCCTGGCACCTATGCTTCCTAACTGACAAAATCGCCTGACGCGCATGCGTACTAACACAAAAAACAACAACATCAGTTGGCCTGGATCTCAAGTTTGTAAAATAATTCTTCATACACACACCAACAACATTAAACATTCCCCTTAACCGTCCAAGTATAACCAGATTTTCAAAACTGTACACACACATTCTGCATTTTGAAGTTTATCACGACTGACAGTCACTGAGTCAGTCGATCGCGACCTATGCGACTGACCACGGCACAGGCAGTCGAGAGCGCTTGAGACAAATATACATTTAACCAATACATCATCTCAAAACTCACAACATATACACGTACCTACCTTTCGTCGCGAACTTTTGGACAACGTTACTCACGAGCTCTAATGCAATTCGTTTAATATCCTCAATCGAAATGCTGACGATATTCAACTTTGCTGCAATAAAAATGGCGTCCTGAAAATGTCTCTAAAATTGTCTGCGCATGCGGGGTAAACGTGACGTAGGCGTTAACACCAGTTTTATATGTACATATTAGTATTCATCCAAGAGATAGCAACTTATGTAATACCAAATTCAACGTCCCGTTCATGAGTCTTTATCCACTACTGTCTTTCCGTACTAGAAAAATATTTTTTTAGTATATTTGGTATTTGGAGCAACACAACCTGAAAAAACAGAAGACTTAGAGGCTTTAACCAATCATGTTCTAGATTTGCATAGGCGAGTTGTGCCTATTGTTAACCAATTTAAACAAATGAGAGATAAAGTTGATAATCTTAAATATGGGATTATTACAAAATTTGCAGAGGCTAAGGGTTCACTTGCATTGAATAGAGTACTCTCATTTGGTAATGGTGGAGCAGAACCAAATGTGGGGTATATAATGACACGCCGTTGGCGTATCATGGGAATAGGTTTGGCGAGTGAACGACTAATTGGTGACGTATATGTAGTAGTCTCTGTTAATGATGTTGAAAAACCAAAGTATAAAGCTTAACATCATTCCGCGCAAACACGATAACTTTGATATACCTTTGAATATTAGTGCTGGTTCTGTCTTTAGCTTTGTATGCAAGACTGCCAACGCTACCGCTGTAAATACGGTGGCGTCGTTATTAATTGAATTAATTTAATTTTTTATCATTAAATAAAAACATGAAGCAACCGACAGCATCAAGTTTATATCCTGAGTTGCCAGTAGAAGACGGACAAAATTATAGATTACAAAAGATTTCAGAGATTGAACGGAAGTTAATTACAGAACGAGATATACGTCAGTCTCTTTATAAAAAATATAAACGCGGTAATAATATCAAGGATGGAATTGACACTACTTTATTATCTGCAAGTGTTATTATGGCTGGAGTTGGTTTGGCAGTGCCTGGTATGCTCCGCTCCCTTTGGAAATTGCTGCCATTCTTTGTGGGACAATAGGTGTTTGTGTCAAATTTGTTAGACGTAAGCTTAATTCAAAAGCTCAAAAACATCATGAAATGAAAACTTTGGCAGAGTCTAAGTTAAATAGTATAAAGCAGTTAATATCAAAAGCGTTGAGTGATGCACAGATATCTGAGCAAGAGATTAAGTTGATTTTGGATGAGTTGGATAAATATTATAGTTTAAAACACCAAACAAAAGAAAGCTGAAATTAGCGATGTTCAAAAAAAAGAACTAGTGGAGCAGGGAAGAAAGGAAGCAATGACAACCTTACAAAAAAGTCTAAAAAGTGTGTGATGTATTGTTCTATTAATATGTATGAGTATGATCCACCACCTTTGTATTCAAGGTCGGAAAATTGTTGATTTCGTGTTTATTCGTCAATTTGATATTATTGATAAAAAATCAGCTTTATAAATTTCAATATGATTTCGTGTTTATTCGTTGATTTGGGTGTACATTTAGTAACAAATCAACAAATTTGTTTTGTATTAAAGAAACATTTTATAATTATAAAGATTACAAAAAACGCAAAATCAGACTATTTTTAGTCTGATTTTGAGTGTAATTTTTATATTTATTAAAACATCTCAGAATATAACTCTAACCCAGCTTATTTCAGCAACTTGCGGTAGGAGTTTTTATCTATATGAATTTTGGGTCGTTCTGCTGTAATTTGAGGCGGAACAGAGTGAGACGAAAAATTACAGCAGAACACCTAAAATACATATATATGATGGAATGAAACATGAAGGCCCTATCGTGTTTCGAAGCCAAATTATAGCATATTTTAGAAAATCAAGGGCCATACCTCCGGTGTGAATGGTATAATCTGGCTGGTTCAAGAATGTATACGAGATATTATGGATATTTCACTACTTTGTAAGTTTGGTTAAGATCAAATGACAAATATGCTTAACTTGTAAATACAATGAATAAAATATGTTTAAACTAAATGACAAATGGAAGGACTAGAGTGCCTACAAAACAAAAGTATGCATTTTGGCAAATTCAAGGGCAGATAACTCATGTGTTTGTGGTTGAATCTGGCTGGTTCAAGAACTGCTCAGAGATCTTATGATTATATAACTACTGTAACAGTTTGGTAAAGATCGGATGAAAAATGGAGAGTGCCGACAAGGCAAAATTATGCGTTTTTGCAATTCAAGGGCAGTTAACTCAGCCTTTAGCGATCGAATCCGGCTGTTTAAGATCTTATGGATATATACGTACTGATCAGTACTGTATAAGTTTGATAAAGTTCAGATGAAAAAGGCAAAAGTTAACAGACAGACAGACACTCATTCAGACAGACACACATACGGACAACACAGCATCCCATAAGAGCTAATAAAAGCAAAGTCATTTTCGGTAAATCTTTTTGACCCACTCTGCTATAAACGGTACAATTATTATTTAAAGATGTCATCACATTATTTTTTTAGATTGAAATATCTAATCAATAAGGATTATACTATTAATATAATAATAATAAGACCAGAGACGTATTAAACTTAAATCACTCAGACTGGACGGACAAATAATATACATATGTGCGTATTAGTCTTTAAGTCATCAAAACAAACTCCGTTTCGGTAATTCGTATCTCAGTTTCGGTCCATTTCGTTAAATCAACGCCATTCCGGTGAATCGTGTAGCGTTAGCTCCTCCCAGCAATTAAGACCGCCTCTGACTTTGAGGGGAGTCTGATTATCAGATCGTGAGGGATTCAACGAATGATTTCGATCTCGGGAGGTGGACCATTCTTCGGCGGAAAAACTTACACGCGACTATCTGTGTAGAAGAGGGAAAAGCGAGCCTGGTAGGTACTAAATTTGTATTTAAAAGTTAAGTTTCTATGATTAGACAGCATACTTTGCCTACAATACTCTCTGACATTTTCTCAGAAAGTTCAATTTTATGGGGTAAGCGTAAAGATTTGGTGGTGTCACACCTATACAACTATACTTTTGCAAATTATAATGCTGATTTATCATTGCAAATACAAATATCTACATTTTAACAAAAAACAAGCCTATTTCTGTTGAAAAATGTCTCTCCAGGTCATCATTTAAAGAATTCAAAAATCTGAAACTCCAAATTACAGCTTTCCGAGGCAAAAAACATGCGAAAAAAAATCAAAACGCGTTTTAAAACACCGTGAAGTAATTTTTTTCGGTGCTATAGTCATTGCTAAAAGTAAAATACTGTTTAGGTAAGAATCCGAGAGAAATTAATATTCACCTTAGAGGTGTACCGGAAGTAAATCAAATCCCATTGAGCCCAATGCAATATTGTCCAAGCTTTCTAGTTAGCCATTTTTTCAAAATGAAATTCAAACTAAGATTCACTTACATGTTCTTAGTCATGAGACATGCCTTTCTAGAAAACTTCTGAGTATAGTAGGGGTCATGTGGTTATGATAGAAATAGCAATGCCGATTGGAATACTCAACCATGGTATGATTCGACATGTAAAGAAAAGAAGTGCGAATTTTATGAAAATCTTCCGGTTACTGTAAAATATGGCGGACATTTTTGTCGGAGGAAGAAAAAAGATGTAATATCGTCTATTTCAACAAGCTAGGGGTTCCAAAATAACAACTATGGTAATTGCGCTAAAGTAACATGATGTTTTAACGACAAAACACTCAATTATATGCTCTATTGACTACACAAATTCTGTAAACATAGCAACATTGTGCGGGTTATGTCACTGTTTAATCGGCGTATCTCACATCGAAGAAAACGTAACACATCGTCTCCGTTGGGTCAGCTCGAGCAAAAGAAACACAGGACCGACGATTCCGAAAGCAACTTTGCTGATTCTGATTCTGATTCAGACCAGTCCTTGGTTAGTATTTCAAGCGATCCAGGTCTTATTGTTGCTACCCCACCCACTACCCCACCCACTTGTCACGCCATGTCCACTCTCACCGACGAGGACATAAACAAACTTGCAAACATGATCAGTGCCAAGGTCAAGTAGGACCTTATCTCTGACATAAAAAGTGAACTTAAATCACTGGTAAAAGCTGAGGTTCAGCATCACACCGCGAGCCTTCAAAGTGATCTAAACACTCTGAAAATCGAAAATTCTAGACTGTTTACAGAAAACCAAAGGCTGGAATACTCGCTCGACGAGCTTGAACAATATGGTCGGCGTATGTGTTTAGACGTCAGTGGAATCCCAGACGACCTGGGTGATCCCAACGAAAACGTAGAGAAAAAGGTACTTGACCTAACAGCTAAAATCAAACTTGACAATGGCGAGCCTTTAAACATTCGTGCCTCAGATATTGACAGATGCCACCGTAAAGGCATGTTCAAAGGTTCAGGTAGCCGCAAGGTCATCATAAAGTTCACCAACTCTAAAGCGCGACAAAAGGTCATGGATGCTAAAAAGAAGCTGGGTCCCGGAATTTATGTATCCGACAACCTGACCAATTACAGGGAATATATTGCATTCCAAGCTAGACAGCTGTGCAGAGAGAGGGACCACAAGTTATCTAAAACCTGGGTATCCGGTTGCCGTGTGTTTGGAAAACTCTCATCAACAGATGAGAAAATCCACATCAAAGATCAATCTGTAATTGATGAGCTCAGAGGTACTCTGGAGTCCATGGAGTAGTCTACAGTCATCTTTACTGTGTTAACTTCAGCTATTCAGATAGCACACATAACATACCAGTAACTGTGTCTACCCGATGTTCAACCCAGTGTGATATAGTTATAAAAGCTTCATAATCTCATTTAAAAACTTATCTCTGCTATGTGTTTAACATGTAATTAACAGCATTACCATATTATTACAAACTGGATGACCCAACCTAACTACTGCTTGGTTGTGCCTAATGCACATTTTTTATACTAGCTAGTATAACAGTGTTTTTCATTCTAGTATACTGTGCATGCTATCTGATATCTATTCATGTTAGTACAAATTATCACATACCACAAATTGTCTATTCTCAGCTCCATAATCCCAGTCAGTATCTATCCATGCTATATATTTAACAGTAATTAACAACTCAAATTAATTTTAATTCAATATCAATATTCACATATAACAGACAGTGTTATGATGTTACACATACTGTATATGTCCATACCTAATTATTGTGTGGTTTGTTCATGTTGCATGTACTGACTAAATGTTTATTTACAAAACTGATCATTCTCGTTTACTGTGCCTGACTTTTGCCTAATTATACGTGGCTAATATCTAGCTTATAATCATCATCATTTTAGCTGTAAGTTATAAGTTAGGTTTTGTTAATTTATGTCTTCATACACTTAGTAATGCCACAAATGCACGTTTTATTCATTCATTACTGTTTATTCAACAGCAAACAACAAACTATATATGTACACAAATGTCATATTTTCAGTCATAACAGTTATCCAACAGCAAACAACAAACTATATATGTAAACAAATGTCATATCGTCAGTCATAACAGTTATCCAACAGCAAACAACAAACTATATATGTAAACAAATGTCACATTTTCAGTCATAACAGTTATAAGCCAAACTCTGGCATACGATTATAATAACAGGACATACTTATAATGCACTAACTGTAGTCTGTATTAAGTCATTCCTTCATTAGATCAATATAAAACTGAGCTTTCTTCTGGAGGTTATCTATAATAAAACTGAAAGAGCTTACCTTTGAAAGTTATCCATATACATTATTATCAAAATAAATTCTTCATGCAGCAAAACGTTATCCGTAGTGCCAGAGAAAAACACGTTATCAATATTGTCACCGATATTAATCCTCACAGAGCATAATGTTTCCCACTGTTAATAATCCTCACAATATATAATTCCAATACAAAACACTAACGTAGTAAATTCAGACTTGTATTCATACTCGTAGTATTACACAACTCATATTTCATTGACGCGGTACCGTGAGGAACGCATCCTCTCGAGCTCCACGTGCTACATAACCTTTGCGTGTTCGTACACCGTAGAAGTCGGTCATGTGTCGACTGACCATCGCATTACCGTAGTACACTTAATAAGAAAGCTGGTCGCTCACAACACCTTTTGATCACTTACCATACGGCATTATCTCTGCAAATAATAGCTCCACAAACTGGGCCAAGCATTACATACTAACTATCACAACATAACTTCACATTAGCTATTGTTGAAATGCTGTTGCTGTTTTCTTATGTTCGCATTGCATATTGTATAAATAATTTGTATATATTGTGTGAATCCATTTTTATACGGTATACATGTGTATACGGTATACATGTTTACCGAATTATATATGTCCTCTTTGTTTATTCAAGTGCTTTTATAATCTTCATGATAAAACATTTTTTCACTAGATTACTATTATGTTTGAATACAAACAAAATTATGTTTAATACACTTATTAGCTTTTGCAATCTTCATGATAAAACAATTGTTTACTAGTTTACTATTATGTTTGAATTCACTTATTAAGTGTAGCACTCTACGTTTGAATCACACTGCAATACCACATCATAGTTATACCATTTGCGATGGAGCTCTGTAGCTCCTTTCCATACCTTTCTTAAAAATCAAATTGATTTGATTATTTCTAAATTATTTCTTTTTCTTCTAATTTTTTTTTCTTTTCTTTCAACATCATCATTTTACTCTTGTTTCATGACTAATCACCAAGTCCACGTGTCCCATCGGTTCCCCGGGTTCCCGCTTGATGCCTGCTGTAAGACGTTGTGTGTACTCATCTCGCAACCGCCGCTGGCTGCTTCTCCCGCGCTCTACTTTTATGACATAAACACATTTTTTCAAAAGTCCAGCCCTTGATTGTCGCATGAGAGTGTCTTTACATGATCGTTGCAATATAATCAATAACAGTTCCATAGCAATTAAACTCAGATATGTCAATTACCACAGACGATTATACATAGTAAGCATAATATTTCTATGCGCCACCTACAATAACGTAGTTAGTTACAGTGTCGCTTTGACACTTGCACAGAACAACTCGCTTAGTTCAAACATCGCTCGCCAAATAATTAAACTTCCCGTGTCTGAGAAATTCACCAATAATATCTCTTTTACCATTCGAGTGGCACTGTGCATCATTATCCTAACAATTAACCAGTGGCTGTTTACACTTATAATACTTTCTGGCGATGTTCATCTAAATCCAGGTCCTGTACAAGCAGATATATCCTCTGCCAGTAGCACCTCGGTGTCAAACTTTCTCGACTGTGGTCTTAGTATTGTCCACTTAAACATACAAAGTCTCAAGCCAAAGCTCGACTTACTTGAAATCGAAATGCAACCATACGATGTTATTGTTTTTACTGAAACCTGGCTCTCAAACTCAATCTCCGACGACGATTTATTAATCCCGAACTACAGAAAACCGTTTAGAGCCGACAGAGTAAATCGCGTCGGCGGAGGTGTAGCTATTTATATTCGTGATAGTTTATATGGCATCCAGCGTAACGACTTATCTCTCCCTGGACTTGAAGCACTTTGGGTAGAATTAAATATTCATAAAAGGAAAGTATTAGTAGGGGGGTTTTACCGAACACCTGACTCGAACGCGCACTACTGGGATCTTATCGACGAGAGTTTTGACAGAGCATTTAACACCTCAATATTAGATTTAGTCATAACAGGTGATTTTAACTGTAACTATCTTAATTTATATAATAATAGAGCCAACAACATTATCAATTCATACGGGTTGCACCAGCTTGTCTCCGAGCCGACTCATTTTACAGAGACTTCGTCCTCTCTAATCGACTTAATTATCATTAGAAACCGTAATAATATATTAACTTGTTTTGTTAACGAACCCTTTTTCCCCGACTTAATACGATATCATTGCCCCGTTGTTGTTGTTTTAAATTTCATAAAGCCCGTTTCACATTCATTCAAGCGCCATGTGTGGAAGTACGACCAAGGCAATTATAATGAATTCCGACGCCTCCTTAATAATACTGACTGGACCAGGATTCTTAACGACCCCGATATCGATAAGATTGCAAACTCTATAAATAATGTCATTATTGACGCTGCCTCGGCCACTATACCAAACAAGTACGTAACTATCCGTCCAAGCGATGTCCCATGTCTTCACAATAATATTAGGAAACTGATTCGTCAAAGGAAAAGGATACACAAAAAAGCTAAGAAATTCAACACCGACCAACACTGGACCGAGTTTAGAAAAATAAGGAACGACGTAGTAAAGGCAATAAAAAAAGCCAAAACTGAATATCATAACAAATTAATTCAACAAATAAATAGCAATTCTACAAACGCAAAAAACTGGTTCAAACTAGCAAAGCAAATACTAAAAAGAACAAAACCTAATTCAAATATACCAACACTACTACATCTAGGCGAAGAAGCATCAACTGATTCGGAAAAGGCACGGCTTCTTAATTCTTACTTTTCCGAACAATCTTCAGTCAACGACAACAACAAACAAATACCTGACGCAAATATCCCCAACTACGAACCGCTATCTGACACAACCTTCACTCATCAGGACGTACTTGATGTATTAATACAAATTGATCCAAGTAAAGCCTCAGGCCCAGACTTTATTAGTCCACGTCTCCTCCTAGAATGAGCAAGAGCACTGTCACTACCCTTTTCCGTTTATTTTACCCGTCTCATACAACATTCGCATTACCCTCAGCTTTGGAAACTTACAAATGTCATCCCAGTTTTCAAAAAGTTAGACCCTTCCAATCCAAAGAACTACAGACCGATTTCCCTACTTAGTTGTATAAGTAAAATAATGGGGCGTTGCATACTGAAAGTTTTACTTAATTATCTTATCAGGAATAGTATCCTCACAAAATTTCAATCCGGCTTCATACCAGGCGACTCAACAATTAATCAGCTAACGTTTATCTATGACGCCTTCTGCCATGCCCTTGATGATGGTAAAGAAATTCGTGTAGTATTTTGCGACATATCCAGAGCATTCGATCGCGTATGGAATACAGGTCTTATGCACAAATTAAAATCAATAGGTATTAGGGGTAATCTCCTAAAATGGTTTTGTTCCTATCTTTCAAACAGAAAACAACGCGTTGTCATAAACAACACTAACTCTACCTGGTCACACATTAAAGCTGGTGTCCCGCAAGGTTCTATTTTAGGCCCGATATTGTTCTTAATCTATATTAATGATATTGTATCCGACATTGACAGCAACATTAGGTTATTTGCTGACGACACTAGTTTATACATAATCGTTGACGACCCACTAACCTCAGCCAGTATTCTAAACTCTGACTTAACTAAATTAGAATTATGGTCAAAACAATGGCTAGTCGATTTTAAGGTAGCCGGCGGGGTTACTCGGGAATAAGCAAAATCGCGTATATTGTGACAATGTTTTACCTGTATGTAGGTTATTGTTTCTGCTTTCCATCAGTACTAATTTAAAATGTTTAAAATAAACATCGGATTCCTAAATAGCGCCCTCTGGTGGTACCTATTTTTACGACGAACTTTACCGTTTTCTTACGGGAAATGTACTAGAATTTAGTCAAAAGTTAAAAGAAATCACATCATTTGGAAGCACAATGATTTATAAACGTAATGCACGTAATATATTTAAAAAAACAGCTATATCTCTTTATCGTGTGTGCATTTCATTACGTAAGGGGTAATTCAACTACAAAATTGTGAGGATTTTTATATGTTATCGCGTTTTTACTTAAAAGTAAGCGTGGTGACATATATATTTTTCTATGCCATCACATTCGTTGAAATTCCCCGCTTTGATAAATGTAAAAATAAAGGGGGGTCGTCGAGTCAGATTTTTATCAAATAAACTTTTAAAGTTTATAGAAAGTATTAAAATTACGGCGTCGTTTTATAGTTTTCTTTAAAATGACGTTGACGTCACGAGTTTTGACGATGGCAAATGGCGTTCTCAAATCGATAATAGTGTTACTCGTGCTTGGCAACGAATAGGTATACTTAGAAGCTTGAAATTCTCTCTTGACAGAAGATCTTTAGAACGCATTTACATTTCATTTATACGTCCATTATTAGAGTACGGTAATGTTATTTGGGATAACTGTACCCTAGAGCAAAATAAATCTGTTGAAGCAATACAAGTCGAGGCAGCACGAATAGTGACTGGTGCAACCAAATTATGCAGTATAGCTAAACTGAATGAGGAAACGAAATGGGAAACTCTCGCTGATAGACGTAAAAAACAAAAACTCATATTATTTTACAAAATGCGTAACAGCCTTACTCCGAATTACCTAAGTGAACTGATTCCGCCTGAGGTGCACGATCGAACTGGTTATAACCTAAGAAATAATAATGACATTTCAGTTGTACCTGCGAGGACTAGTTTATACCGGGATTCTTTTCTCCCATCAGTTATTCGCAACTGGAACACTCTACACGAGGACATAAGGAACAGCGCCACCTTACAAATGTTCAAGTCATCCCTAAACTCTAACTTATTCAAACCCCCAACATACTATTATACTGGAGACCGCCAAGGACAAATATTACATGCTAGACTTAGACTTGAATGTAGTTCCCTTGGACAACATTTACACAAGACAATCCAAACTGCACCTGCGGTCTAATAGAAACAGCATATCACTATTTACTAATTTGTCCGAGATATATTGATCAAAGACGAACTTTCTTTACACACTTACCTTGTGTTTTATCTCAACAGAATTTACTGTTTGGGTCAAATAACCTTTCGGACCATTATAATGCCCACGTTTTCAAAAAAGTCCAGTCGTACATATTAGCAACGAAACGATTTACAAACTAGATATCAACGTGTCGAGCCTATTCCTGGGGGGACTGATGTGACTGGTGAAATTATTCTTTTTGTACATTTTGCTTGTCTTCTTTTTTTCATGTTACTTATCGATCGGTCAGGTCCAAAGGTATTACTAATCAGCTACACAATAATGGACAACATAATAATATGACAGGACCTGGTCTGTCGTGTACTATCTGTTTTAGAATCACTATTTCTAATTGTTAAATTCCATCAAATGCTATTTTACATCATATGCTATTATTTATAACACATAAAATGTCAGCCGTATCTTATGCACTAATACGAATATTAAGGAGATGAATTTACATAAGTTTTCATCGAAAGCTTGTTTTCAAATCCTGTTCATGTACCATTGAAACATTGTTCATTACATTTCTTGAATAAATACTGTTTAAACCAAATCACTGTGATATTCATGCCTGGTGTAGTCGAAAGGAGTTCCCAAATATATAATCCCTAACTTTTTTTTGTGATAAAAAGCATTTTTGAATAGTTAAGGCCTGTTTTTCTGGCTGAAATGCCTTTATTGACTTGTCTGTGATAGCTATAAACCATTTGCATGGTGGTATGATGAATTTATTTATCAACTTGACAGTTTTGAAAGTGAAAGTAGAACATATTTAAGAGGTGCCGAATGAATGCATTTGTTCACTGTGTCAACAAAGATCAGAATTTTATTTTCTTATATGCATATGACCCCTACTATTCTCAGCAGTTTCTAGAGAGGCAGGTCTCATGACTAAGAACATGTAAGTGAATCTTAGTTTGAATTTCATTTTGAAAAATGGCTAACTAGAAAGCTTGGACAATATTGCATTGGACTTAATGGGATTTGATTTACTTCCGGTACACCTTCTACGAATCAATCAGGTAAAACCACCAATCTCATCAGAGTTATGATTATATACCGACTAGCGCTTTTCCCTCTTCTACACAGATAGTCGCGTGTAAGTTTTTCCGCCGAAGAATGGTCCACCTCCCGAGATCGAAATCATTCGTTGACTCCCTCACGATCTGATAATCGGACTCCCCTCAAAGTCAGAGGCGGTCTTAATTGTTGGGAGGAGCTAACGCTACACGATTCACCGGAATGGCGTTGATTTAACGAAATGGACCGAAACTGAGATACGAATTACCGAAACGGAGTTTTTTTTGATGACTTAAAGACTAATACGCACATATGTATATTATTTGTCCGTCCAGTCTGAGTGATTTAAGTTTAATACGTCTCTGGTCTTATTATTATTATATTAATAGTATAATCCTTATTGATTAGATATTTCTATCTAAAAATATAATGTGATGACATCTTTAAATAATAATTGTACTGTTTATAGCAGAGTGGGTCAAGGAGATTTACCGAAACTGACTTTGCTTTTATTAGCTCTTATGGGATGCTGTGTTGTCCGTATGTGTGTCTGTCTGTATGAGTGTCTGTCTGTCTGTCTGTTAACTTTTGCCTTTTTCATCCGAACTTTATCAAACTTATACAGTACTGATCAGTACTTATATATCCATAAGATCTTAAACAGCCGGATTCGATCGCTAAAGGCTGAGTTAACTGCCCTTGAATTGCAACAACGCATAATTTTGCCTTGTCGGCACTCTCCATTTTTCATCCGATCTTTATCAAACTGTTACAGTAGTTATATAATCATAAGATATCGGAGCAGTTCTTGAACCAGCCAGATTCAACCACTAACACATGAGTTATCTGCCCTTGAATTTGCCAAAATGCATACTTTTGTTTTGTGGGCACTCTAGTCCCTCCATTTGTCATTTAGTTTAAACATATTTTATTCATTGTATTTACAAGTTAAGCATATTTGTCATTTGATCTTAACCAAACTTACAAAGTAGTGAAATATCCATAAGATCTCGTATACATTCTTGAACCAGCCAGATTATACCATTCACACCGGAGGTATGGCCATTGATTTTCTAAAATATGCTATAATTTGGCTTCGAAACACGATAGGGCCTTCATGTTTCATTCCATCATATATATGTATTTTAGGTGTTCTGCTGTAATTTTTCGTCTCACTCTGTTTCGCCTCAAATTACAGCAGAACGACCCAAAATTCATATATATAAAAACTCCTACCGTAAATTGCTGAAATAAGCTGGGTAAGAGTTATATTCTGAGATGTTTTAATAAATATCAAAATTACACTCAAAATCAGACTAAAAATAGTATGATTTTGCGTTTTTTGTAATCTTTATAATTATAAAATGTTTCTTTAATACAAAACAAATTTGTTGATTTGTTACTAAATGTACACCCAAATCAACGAATAAACTCGAAATCATATTGAAATTTATAAAGCTGATTTTTTATCAATTATATCTTTGATATCTTTTAGTAATACGTTTCTGTCAGTAATTGCTTTAATTTCATCATACATTGTTTTAGCAACTTCGGGAGTACAAAATCTGCGTTGGACAGGTGCATTTTCAGTGAGACACGATCTAACAATAGCAGCAACTACAACACCAATGTAAACATAAGTACAGGTCTATTTCTAAGATTACGTCTTGACTTTTATTATCAAACATTTTTTAAATATATATAAAAAAATTATAATTTTAATTTATTATTATTATTGTGGAGTTTTCCAAAGTTTTTGTCATCACAGCACCCAACCGTGCCTCAAATCGACGAATAAACACGAAATCAACAATTTTCCGACCTTGAATACAAAGGTGATGGATCATACTCATACATATAACTAAAACAATACATCACACACTTTTTAGACTTTTTTGTAAGGTTGCCATTGCTTCCTTTCTTCCCTGCTCCACTAGTTCTTTTTTTTGAACATCGCTAATTTCAGCTTTCTTTTGTTTGGTGTCCTGTTTTAAACTATAATATTTATCCAACTCATCCAAAATCAACTTAAACTCTTGCTCAGATATCTGTGCATTACTTAACGCTTTTGATATAAACTGCTTTATACTATTTAACTTAGACTCTGCCAAAGTTTTCATTTCATGATGTTTTTGAGCTTTTGAATTAAGCTTACGTCTAACAAATTTGACACAAACACCTATTGTCCCACAAAGAATGGCAGCAATTTCCAAAGGGAGCATAACAGGCACTGCCAAACCAACTCCAGCCATAATAACACTTGCAGATATTAAAGTAGTGTCAATTCCATCCGTGATATTTATACCGTGTTTTTATTTTTTATAAAGTGACTGACGTATATCTCGTTCTGTAATTAACTTCCGTTCAATCTCTGAAATCTTTTGTAATCTATAATTGTGTCCGTCTTCTACTGGCAACTCAGGATATAAACTTGATGCTGTCGGTTGCTGCATTTTTTTATTTAATAATAAAAAATTCAATTAATTCAATTAATAACGACGCCACCGTAATTACAGCGGTAGCGTTGGCAGTCTTGCATACAAAGCTAATGACAGAACCAGCACTAATATTCAAAGGTATATCAAAGTTATCGTGTTTGCGCGGAACGATGTTAAGCTTTAAACCATAATTTGGTTTTTCAACATCATTAACAGAGACTACTACAGATACGTCACCAATTAGTCGTTCACTCGCCAAACCTATTCCAATGATACGCCCACGGCGTGTCATTATATACCCCACATTTGGTTCTGCTCCACCATTACCAAATGAGAGTACTCTATTCAATACAAGTGAACCCTTAGCCTCTGCAAATATTATAATAATCCCATATTTAAGATTATCAACTTTATCTCTCATTTGTTTAAATTGGTTAACAATAGGCGCAACTCGCCTATGTAAATCGAGAACATGATTGGTTAAAGCCTCTAAGTCTTCTGTTTTTTCAGGTTTTGTTGCTCCAAATACCAAATATACTAAAAAAACAATTTTTAAATATAAATAATTTTAAATAAATTCTAAAACACAACTCATAGGTAAACCGTGATTATCTATCTTGTTGCCATACTCGTCTCTGACTTCTATTGTCAATTCAGAAATTGCACCTCCCGAAAGACAGCGATATTTAGAATAAAAACGTGTAAATACAATATCCCAAAACTGCTTATTTACCACAGGTATAACCCCTATAATAGTGCTTGGCGCACCATTGAAATAATTACTACTCTTATTAACTTGTTCCAGATGAACATATAGCTGTTTATAAGCTAAATCAATTGATTGTTTTCCAATAAGAGTACCTTTTAACCATTTTCTGTCCTTGAATCCCAGCATTTCTGAAAGTCCGTTTGATAATCGTGTCTATGTTGGTGTCTCTAAAGAGGTTATACCATTATGGGCATCAACAGTTAGGGTAATATTCAGTCCTTCAAATATATCTGCCAACTGTTGAAAGTTATAGTGTCAATCTGGTATATGATACGTATCGTCTGGTGTTTTTGTCTTTATGACTTCATGATTAATATTATACCAACCGATAGTGTATGTAAAACTCTCTAATCCAACGCGCTTAGTTCCATCTCTATTATCGATATACTGTTGTAAATTAATAGAGTTGTCTATGTTTGAAATTGTATGAAACATTTTTTTTAATATATATATAAAATACAAATAAAAATGATTTCTAAAGAATTCAAATATAATCCAGATGCTCACTACTATTTAAGTACTTTTAGCAAAAAAGTGATAGATATAATAAATCAAAACATAGTCATTACAAGACACGGTAAAGGCTTTAAAGCATCATTTCCCAATGTCTTTGAAAAATACAAACTCCCGTAGGTCAAATCAGATGCTATAGTTCAACGCTGGGGAACAGATTGGATGTCATTTTGGCAGAACCAGTTGACTTTTGCTATTTGGTGTGCGACAACTGGATGTGGCATGGATTTCAACAATCATCTGAAAGCTGATGCCCTGGTTGGTTCGTTATTTCGATTTCATGTCTATTATCAAGTCAGAAGAATATTATTTGAGATGAGTGTAGCAATGCCGCAAGACTCAAATTGGAATGCGTTTAGTAACACATATAACCGAAACGCATACGAGAGAATATGCAAGGAGTTTAATGTTGACTTAAATTCGGACTGGACACAGAAACAAGGCTATAATGACGGTCTAGGAACAATTTATAATTACTGGACAAATATTGGTTATCATCCTTTGATAAATTCTGTTTACGACAACAAAACGATGAGTTTTACAGTCTATGAGAGTGATACAACATACCGCATTGACTACATAGCACAAGGATTTGAGGCTGACAATAGTTGGTCTACTTTTATACTAGATAGTTCATCTGGTTTTACAAGAGCTGGAGTAAAACGCATCAATGACAGCATAAGAACATACTGCTGGGCAATCCTTGGTTCACAATCACAAACAAGAACAGATATACTTGGAACTGGAACGGCATTTGATGCCCAGAAACAATTTCTAGCAAATGTAGAGGACGCAATAAACAGCACCATTGACTTGCCCAGTCAAATTTCAAGATATGAAACCACCCTAAAATATGCAAGAAGCAAAGTCAATTTTGCATATGGAAGTGGATTGAACATGTCTCCAAGCGACATGGAATTAAGAATCGGAACAATACAATACTACAATAATGGAATTGTAATAGCAACCGATGCGCAAGCATTAGGATTGAATAATGATGTGAATGTAAAACCAGTACCACCAATATTTTTTCAACCTTTTCAAGGCACCACAACAAAGAAATGTCTGCCGGACTTTGATAAATCATCAATTCATAAAACTGTGGAGCATAACCCACCAGAAATAAAAAAAATAGCGATTGAACATGAAGATAACAAAACATCTATAATTGTTGGTACTATAGTAATAGGTCTTGCTGCATTACTTATTTACGAGATTTACTGAACCACTCTTTCGTATGCTGCCACATACAACAACCCGGAAACAAAAACAAGCAAAGCCCATAGATTGTTACCAAGCCAATTAATAACATTACCTGTTGCAGATAAAAGCCATGATACTATTGCACCAATAACTCCTGGAAGTGCTGCAGCAGCTTTACCAACTAGGTTGGCAAGGAGCTTACCAAGATTACTTAGTTGTTTTTTTATCCAATCCTTGGAACTTGATGGATCAGGTTTTGGAGTTGGAGTTGGCGCAGCACTTGATGTGGGAATAATAGAATTAATTATCACCCCAAGAATCATACCAAATGCAGTCAGGATACTAACAATAGTAATACCTTGCTCCCTAAACAAGGTTTTGATTCTCTCACCAATAGTTGTATCCTCGTTTAACATTTTGTTTATTGTCTCTTTTATTCTGTTTACTTGGTTACGGAAAGATTCTCTGTTCTCATTGATAGCATCCATCCTTGCACCTCTCTCAACTTCAAGGTCTTTGATGCGATCGCTAATTCTTTTTATCTGGAATTCATCATTATCAGTCTTAGCTTGTTCTAACTTTTGTTTTTCTCTTGTCATGTCTTTATAAAGTTGTGTGAGTTTCGCCAAGTTATTGATATTTTCTTCCTTGGCAGTTGTCATTGCTGTCACTATTTCATCCATTTCAAGCTTGTCTATATTTGTTTGTGTTTCAACACCAGAAAGTTCATCCCAGTCATTAAGCGACTGTACTGTGTTATACATAATATGTGATAAATCTTGTAATGGAATATCATCCACGTCTGGTATATCGTTTCTTGTGCTCTCCAACGCTTGTCGAGCTTTTTGTGATAATTTTGTTTTACTGTTATACTCTGGTAAATTCAAAAATTGTCTTACAGCCATTGTTCCCCCAGAGCCATATTCTTTTTCCAAAGAACTAAGAGCAAGAAATGTTGCACCACCTTGCTTGGCGGTTACTCTTATTTCTTTATCACCAACAACCCAGTATAATGTTTTACCATCATCTGATACTTTAAACTGGTCATAATCCATTTTGTTTGGTGCCATCTTATATCGTTTACCTATTTCATTATAAAAGATTTTTACAAGATTTTTCTTGTAATATTCAAGTTGGAATTCTCTCACTTCCCCCCGAAGGTCATCAATATGGTCGCTTTGATTAAGAAAAGTTCTCTGAACAGGTTCATCTGGAATCATTGGAAAGTCAATATTTTCTTCGTCACCAAAACATTCATCCATATCTGAATTAAACGTAGGATTGTCAAACTCAACTCCACCCTCAGCCATTGTTTATTTTATTTAATTTTAAAAAATATATTCAAAAAATAAAAACAATGTCAGCTTACGGAAACAAACTCAGCCCTTATAGCAAACTAAGAGAACCTCTTGCTGTCCAGGGCATCCGCACAAGTGTAGTAATAACTAATAATCCGTCAACAATAGACCAAAACCAGCAACTACATGTGGGATTTCCCAATCTAAGTACTAATGATGTGATAGTTCCACGTACTGCTCGTCTTGCCTTTGAAATAGAACTTAAAAGCACCAAAGACCCCAACGCTACTATATACCAGAATCTTGGTAGAGCAATTGTGAAGAAAACGACAATAAAAAAAAGTGGCAATGAAGTCTTGACAATACATGACAGTGATATATATCATTGTTATGTAGATTTATGGAAAGGCCCTACCGAACGATTAAACATGGCTTACCAAGGTATTGTTGGTAAAGCAAACATGCTAAAACATAGAGTTGGTGCGGGAGATGCTTCCTCAGACGCAGAGGATGAAGCTATAGCAGCAGCATATGGAAATAGATTTTGTATTCCACTAGACTTTGAAATGTTAGAAAGTCATATGCCATTTTATCAAGCGGAGCTTGGTGATAGGTAAGAATATGAATTAACGTTTAACGATTATAACAAAGTTATTAAAAGCAGTGATGTTGATGCATCTTATGTAATAAAAAATATCTGCTTCGAATTTGATAACGTTAGTGATGCTGAATTAGCAAGACAAATAAGACAGCAAACCGATGATAAGATAGTATTTATGTATGACCGTGTGTTGCGATATAAAAAAATCATAAAAAATAAATCTGATACCCTTTGGGATATCAACATTAATGTACCATCACGGAGCATGAAAGGTATTCTAATGCTGTTTGAAGACCCAGAAAGAACAGACACAGAATTCTTTTACACACCAACGCTTGAACATGTTCAAATAACAATAGAGGGTGTACCAAATCAGTTGTATAGTCAGGGCATGTGGGCATATCAACATTGGGATGAAATCAACAAATATTTTGCTTAAACATCAAAAAGAAACAAAGAGACAGAAATAGTGGCGAGGGACTTATACTTTACTAATGTTTCTCTTGAGACCTATCTAACAAAAGCATATGCTTTGTGGCTTGACCTTAGAACATGCGATGACAATTTATTACATGGAAGTGGTAGAACAATAAAAAACGGCAGTGACGGCATAACGATACTAATAAATAAAAAAGCAGAAGCAGACCAACCTTTAAATATTTATATATATATAATACAAGATGCGAAAATCAATTTCGAAGATGGAAGATTCAAAGAAGTACGATACTAAATATCCTAAATATCCACACAGTGTTATTATCTGTGGTCAGACAGGCTGCGGTAAAACAGAGTTTGTTCTTGACATACTTGAACAAGAGTATGCTGGAGTTTTTGAAAATATAATTATATTGTGTCCGACTATAAAGTGGAACGAGGCTTATAAAAATAGACCCTGGATAGGTGATGTAAGATATCCGAGAGATAAAAAAATAATAATTGTTAATCCTGTTAGCAACGGCAAAGAAATGCTACAAGAACTGTTGCGTTTATTTTTCAAACAATATGCTGGCAAGCCCACATTATACATCATTGATGATTGCTCCGCCACAAAAGAATTTACAAAGAAAAAAGATATGTTATCAGAGTTGGCATTCTCTGGTCGTCACGCTAAACAATCAGTGTGGGTCATTTCACAGAGATATAATTCTGTATTGAAAGATTTGAGGGAGCCAGCAAAAATATTGTGTATGTTTTACACCAAGGACAGAGATTGTTATGAAAATTGTTTGAGAGAAAATGATGTTATTCGGACGCTGGAGGAGAGAACCAGAATAAGAAAAGCTTTAGCAAAAACTAAATATTCCAAGTTAATTTTGAGAACTGACAAACCAATTGGTTATTGGGTTGAATAATTTCTTATTTTTTCTAACAGCATTGCTTTGTTGCTAATAGTAATACTAACAGCAAAGTAGCAATGTTAATAGCAATACTGACATGTAAATATAATGAAAATATCGGGGAATATAGTAATGCTTATAGAATTGCTCATAGCAAATTAGTAATGTTAATAGCAATGCTTGCAGCAAATTAATAATGCTAATAAAAAATAGCAATGTTAATAACAATGCTATTAACAATACTAACAATTACTAGTTGCGTGGTAAATATTGCAGCTGGTTGTTTTGTGTTTTATATTTATTCCGAGATAAAAAATAAAATTATTAATATAAAAATGAATGCGGAAGAACTATTACAAGATATCATACCGGAAGGTTCCGAGGAACACACAGATGAATCAAAGCAACAAGAAACAAAAAAAGAAAGATTATCAGCCATAGTGGCTGGCGGCGGTAGTCGTCAATATTTGGGTAAAGACATACAACTCACGAATATAGATAGCATGCCTCTGGATGAAATTAGCAAACATTACTGCAGATATGAAGCACGGCTTGGGGCAAGTATGACCAAGACTTTAGGCAATTCTTTTATTAACTTGTATGTGATGGGAGTATCAAAATATTTCAATGTAACAAATCCACCAAAACTGACAGAAGATTTGGAGGAAGACCCATGTATTAATCATGCTTTAACAAGTGCTTGTTGTGAGTTGTATTACAGGTATGGGATGTGCTTAGCGCCATTTACAGCAATACTGACAACTGTTAGACATATTGATTTTAATAAAAATAAAAATACAGATATTATAAATGATGGAGAACCAAGAGAGTAAACTTATACCTGTTGAGGTTGATACACAACCTGTTAAACAACAAAAAGTAAAAAATCCAAAACGAATAGAGGCTGGGAAAAAGGGAGCAGCGGCAAGGAAGGCAAAGCATTTGCTTCTGGGTGCAAAGCAAGATGCAAAACATGTAAATCAAGATGAAATAACAAAAATAACAATAGGTGAAGAGGAACCAGAGAAAATCAAAATAAATGTATACACAAATTATATTCCACCGTGGGTGGTTTCATTAGGCATTGCTGGGTTGGGTTTGTATATCTATAACAGGAAATCGGTTGCTGCGCATGTTGCTACGCATGTTGCTACACAACCTGTTGCTGCGCGACCTGCTGCGGTTGCCACTCTACCAAAAGACCCGTTTGATTATTAATAATTAATTTAAAAAAATAATCATATAAAAAAAATGGCAACAAGTATCGACGGAAAACAAATTGTAAATATGTTGTATCACGCTGGAGTGGAAACACTTCTAACTATTGGATATTCTGAGATAGGCAGAAAACTACTAAAAAGACCAGCACCTAAAGTGGATTTTAATATGGGAGATATTGGGATGCTGTCCGTGTATATACTGTTAGCAACGATCACGAGGAATATGTTGGTTAAGCAAGGTGTTATTCCTGCGGATATTATGAAATAATTTAAAAAATATATATATAATAAATGGCGAGTGCAGTAGCAATGATGATAGGTAGCGCATTAACAAACGCATTGGCGTTTGGCGGTTCGAATTATTTCTTTTCACAAATGGAAAGTCATTCAGATGAGGAAAGACAAAGGCATGACAAAGCCGTAGAACAATTGGAAGCAGCACAAGCGGCGTGGAATAAAAAAGAACAGAGAGATTAGATTTTATTAACAAGCAACAGCAAAAGGAGCATCATGCAGAGCAGACATTTGATAATGTGGACCAGGCTATGAAACATTATTATTATATAACTGGTAAACATTTGCTTTTGGAACCGGAGCCTAAGTTTAGTGATTTATATACACCATCTCCGGATCAACAGAATAGAGAAATTACGTTTATTGTGGTGGGCATGGCTGCAACTGGATTTGTGGCGTATAAATTGATTTTATAAAAAATTAAGAAACTATTTTGGAATGACAAAGTCATATGCATGATACCTAATTTTTTTTGTTGTTCATACATGGTTTCAATCCAAGTCGTCGAATATAATATGGTGGTTTAGCACTTGTCTTCTCTATTTTATTTTTAAGACGATCAGGCGCCCATACTTCACCGTTGTCTTATAATGTCAATACCATGGATGGACCATATTGAGTATCCATTATTTCTGTATCTGCAATAGTGTATATTTTATTCTTTTCCAAGTCTGTCCATTTCTTTGTGCTATATTGATTTTGCTCTCCGAGCAGTTCATCAACTCGTGCAGTTGTGATTTCCATTTTTTTTATATAGTTATATATTTTAATCCTTAGTAAAAAAAAAAAGGAAAATATTTATTACAGCCCAAAAGGATTTTGGAGAGGTTACTCAGCAGTAAAAAAATTAGCAAAAGAGGCTGGTGTCAGTGAAAAACAGGCATTAGAATTTTTAAAGAAACAAGCTGTGTGGCAGATTTATTTACCCGCACCAAAGAAAATAGTTAGACCCAGGTTTTATGTTTCTACTAAGAATGGAGTGCATCAAGCTGATTTGTTATTTTTACCGCATGACACTTTTGGCTTTGGTCGTGGCCGCAAAACATATAAATATGCATTGACTGTGGTTGATATTGCAAGTAGATACAAAGAAGCAGAGCCGCTGACTTCCAAGAATAGCAAAGAAGTTGCTAAAGCATTTGAAAATATATACAGTCGGCATCTAAAATATCCAAAGTTATTACAAGTTGACCCAGGCAGAGAATTCAGGGGTGCAGTATCGCAGTTGATGGCAAAACATAAAGTAAATATCAGACGAGGCAGAACAGAGATACACAGAGACCAAGCTATAGTGGAAAGATTTAACAGAACATTAGCTGAAAGATTGTTTGGTTATCAGTATGCTAAGGAAATAGATTCGCAAAAACGCAACAGAGAGTGGGTAAAAAGATTACCAGAAGTTGTCAAAGCAATAAATGTGGAAACAAAAAAGCCTCCTCCTGTTTAAATAAAACATTAAAAGATGATCCTATCTGTATGAATGCCAGTGTAAGATATTTATATCAACCTGGGGAACAAAAAGGTGGAAGACGCAGAGCAACTGATCCAATGTGGAGTGTAGATATTCACAAGATTAAAAGTTATATGGTGACGCAAGGTATAAGAGTATACTATTTAAAATCACCAGCACCTCAAAGATGATTTGTCAAAGAAGAACTACAATGCATCCTTGTAGTTCTCAAAGTTGATATGTTTTTTGATTACATATATTTTTTACTCACTTTGCTTTCTTAATAATCTGCTCATCCGCTCTCAAAATAGAATATATTTTGGGTCTTAATCCAACATACTCAGCTATAGCAACACCAGCACACTCATCTTTCATCTTGCCTATTACTTTTTTATTTGTATTATCGTGCAGTGGATGGTTTTGTGGATAATCACTCAAGTCATATTCATCTTTCATTTCAGCCATGTCTTTGTACACATCTTCTGTTTTGATATCTACCAGCAAGCTGTCAGTGTCTGTGTATAATAAAGTACAGTCATCTCCGTACCTTTTCTTAAGGGTAGTATAGTACCAATCATACATCAAGTGCTTTGATAAATCTAATACTGACATCCCAACATAGATTGGTTTGTTTAATGTTAATTTTGTTTTGTTTACATGTATTGCTGACAATTCATCTGAACATTTTATACGCCTGTTAAAGTTGGGTTTGGCTAGTATTTTTCTTATCTTTTCATTTTCAGAGCCGTCAGTTCTGACTAGTTTTATATCAGTCCGCTTGCGTAGATTTTCCATTGTTTTGCCAAACATAGAGTTGTTCATAAGTTTATAAAAATCTTTTTCAAAAGTTGATTTAGCTTTTTCCCTAAGTTCTGTGTTTAAACGAATATATGATTCCATCCATGGTTTTTTCATTAAATTCTACCACTCTGTGTATTTTCTTTAGTTTCATGACTAAAGATAAATACATTTGCAGGTTTTTGTAATGTAACACATATTTTTCTTTGTCCATAAGATTGGGGACTAGTTGTTCTACATTTATCATGCTATTATTTTCCAACAAATCTGTCTGGTATTCAGACAACCATTCTTTTTTGCACTGCTATTCTTTCCGGTGCAAGTGGATAGTCATTGTGAGCTTCATGGAGTTCTTTAGGATATTCCAAATCAACTTCAAGTATTCATTTCGCAGAAGTAAGTTTGACCATGGTGTTTGTTTTGGTCATAGAGTAGTTTATTCATTTTTTTAATCCAGCAATAGTGATATTTTGTTGTTGTTAATTTCTTTGATTCATCAGGATAATCATCAGGGTTATAGTTGTCATCTATAATTCCTTTTTCATTCTCTGAATCATCTTCATCCTCTGAATCATCTTTTTCAACCTCAACGTCTTCAGATATTAAAAGCAGATTAAATCGCTCAATATGTTTGGTTGTTCTGATATGTGATATGGAAAAACAGTTACCTTTTTATTTTTTCCTGTTATGCTATATCCATAAACGTTGATAGAAAGATTGTTTTGTTTTTCTACTTTTGAAATTTGAGAAATTGGAAGTGGAGTGGAAAGTCAATACCAATCCATATTCAACTTACCCATGTATTTCTTATAACTAGATATCCTGTTTGGATTATTTTTATTAGGCCACAAATCAGACACCAATGCCACTTCCAAGCACTTATTATCTTCATTCTTTACATTGATTATTGTTTTCTTGTCAGCTAATGCTGTAGGTAGAGGAATATATGAAGAACCTTTTAATGGTTCATACTTTGCAATATTCAAATAAAACTTAACACAGTGATCAATCTCCAATCCTGATGCTGTGTTTGTAAATCTTTCAAGGCTCTCTTGCACACATGCAGATGATTCATCGTAAAACTCAATTATTTTTCAGAGTTTAAGATTGCATTTTGTTCGCTGTGTAATACTGCTGTAGTGTATTTGTTGGTAGCACCGTCGTCTTTAAATAGATTTACAGTGAGACCTAATTGAAACTTTAATCCATTCGTCTCTGTCAGCTCTTTGCTGATTTGTTTTGTGATAATGGATTTCTAATCACGAAATAGTTTTTGAGGGTCTTTGTATCCCTCGTCAGATATCTCGAAACTTCTTTAAGAGCATCTAACCCCTTTCTAAGCTGATCATGTTAATTAATCCATCCCGGTGTAATTGTAAAATGTAGTGAACGTCTTTGGTACTCATTTTTGTAATATAATATTTATTATAACAAGAAAAAAAAATGAAAAACACTAAGAAAATTGAAAACATTTGCCAATTTCTCAAAGTTGGATATCACGAGCCTTGTAAAAATAAAACAACAAAAGATTCAAACTATTGCAGTTTACATAAATTCAGATTAAAGCAAAGTAAAGTTTTACCGTGTCTAAAATGTGGAAAAGGTACAAGTGCAAAATATCAAATATGTGTTGGTTGTGGTGCTCATATAGTTAGATTAAAACATAGATACTGGGAACTTTTCTCGTAAAAAATCATATTTTATTATATTCGTGTTTATTCGTTGATTTGGGTGTAATTTTTGATAACAAATCGACAAATTTGTTTTGTATTAAAGAAACATTTTATAATTATAAAGATTACAAAAAACGCAGAATCGGACTGTTTTTGGTGATTTTGGATGTAATTTTGATACTATTAAATAGTTTTAAATAGATCAAGTAAATCACCATTATATGGTGATTTATTATATAGTGTATTTTGGTTCGTTCTGCTGTATTTTGAGGCGAACAGAGTAAGACGAAAAATTACAGCAGAACACCCAAAATTCATCGATCTTTCCCAAACTTTTCCAGATTGTTAATATCAATGACAGCTCGGACAAGTTCGATAACCAGCTAGATAGTACCAGTAACACTAGAATTATGGCTCTTGATTTAGTCAAACATGTTGTTTTTTGCCTCGTTAAGAAGATCGGCCTTCATTTTTATCTGATCTTTATCAAACTTTACCAGATTACTAATATTAATGAAAGTTCGAACAAGTTCAAAACCTGCCAAATCGGATCAGTAGTTAACACCGTAGCTATGGCCATTGATTTACTTAAAAATACCGTATTTTTCCTCGTAAAGACGCTAGGGCCTTAATAGTTTATCCGATCTTTAACACAGATTGTTAATATCAATGAAAGCTTGAACGAGTTCGACAACCAGACAGATCGGATAGGAGACATCGGAGTTGTGGACCTTGATTTATATAGAAGTGCTGTATTTCGTCTCGTTAAGACGATATAGCATTCATTTGGCCGGATTTCAACGAAACGTTACAGGGAATATATGAGTACCAAGCCTAGTTGTGCATGTTATCGCCCGTGTTCCGGTTGAAAGAGTTTTGGCTGAGTTAAATGTTTTAAAACACAAACTGACTCCATGTTATTTCTCTTGAACCCCTGGCCAAATGTCAACGAAACTTGCAAGGATGATCAGTATCAAGCCTAGTTGTGCATATCGTCGCCGTGTTCTGATTGAATGATTGTTGGCAGAGGTATGGCCCTGTAAAGGTTTAAATACACTGACTTCTCCCGAACCCCTGGCCGGATTTCAACGAAACTTGACAGGGATGATCAGTACCAAGCCTAGTTGCAGGTGTCATTGCCATGTTCGTGTGAATGATTTTTTGACAGAGTTATGGCCAATGATACACAAACTTTATTCGGACTAGTTTTTCTGAAATCCTGGCTGGATTTGAATGAAACTTGGTAGGAATTATCAGTACCAAGCCTAGTTGTGCATATTGTTGTCGTGTTACGGGTGGATGGGTGGATGATTTTGTTGGAGTGATGGCTCTTAAAAGGTTTCAATATACAAACTTTGTCCGGACTAGTTCTCCTCAACAAATTGTCGGCTGTCTACGAAACTTAGTTGCGCATATCGTTGTCGTGTTCCCAGTTGAATGCTTTTGTGGCGGAGTTATGGCCCTTTGAAAGCATTAATACACAAACACAAAGGTAATCGGGTAAAAAAAACACAAAAATAAAATTAATATCTTGTCTAAATGTGAATGCATTTATAAAACGGGTTTTGTCTTCTAGCGTTAAGGGGCCCCTCTATATGGGTACAAATTGGGGGAACTTGCAGTAATTTATATGTTAGAATGCTCAATGCAGGGCAAAGGGTTTTGCCATAAGTGCCACAACAGCTGATATCCCCCCCCCACACACACACATAACCAGAGACTCCATATAGCCCCCCCCTCCCCAGTCGGTGGTGGGGTGATAAGAATCAACCGACTGCTCGTTACTTAGCAGAGGGGTAGGACCCCCCCCCCCCCCACACACACACACCGAAATGTAACCCATCTGTTGACCCTGAGGTGGCGACCCGTGTCGTTGGAGAAGGGAGTCCTGGTGGTTGAGTGACGTGGAGATCTGGTAGTTATCTCCACGTTACAACACACTACTTTGGTCCGGACTTCAACTAGACGGGCGGTCAGATTAGCCCGATCTGATCAATCGGTTTGTCACGCCAGCTATACGGGATCCTAGCTTCTTGTTTAATTCAAATCTCCTCAATCCCTCTCGTTTAATATCTTGCTCCCTTTTTATTTTATCCTCTTTAAGCATAATGTAGAAAGGATCCTTTATGGCGGTGGCGCTAGGGCTAATCATGTATTTCTGAACGTTATATGGCTAAACTCATGCCACTTTTAAGCGGAACATAAGTGCGGCTCTTCGACTTTTTAGTTGAGGGGTTATGTCTGCTGGGTGGTATGGGGGTATGATGCGTTAGTTTTATATGAGTATACTCTTCACGTATTCTTGGCATTTGTCTGTCGGATATCCACAGCAAATGTCCCCTTGTTGGACTCTGAGGTGGGTGAGAAGCGTGGAAAATGAATATCAATTCCCCATTATGAAACTACTCCTGCTTCTAAACGATCTCGAGAAGATTCCGAATCAGAATCTGATGAGGATATCTCTCATTTAAATTGGCCTCGTTTTCTTAACATTATCTCTCTAGAGGATGACAAACCTATTACTAGACTCTCTCCTTTTGCCATCTCCAAGGCTTTACTTGGCATCGCCGGTGAGCCAAGGAGTGTCAAAAAACTCAATAATGGCAAACTTCTTGTTGAGTGTGCCGAAAAATCACACTCTGACAATCTCCTTTCAATTCATACTTTCGTAAACATCCATGTTGAGGTTATTCCTCACATTTCTCTCAATTCTTCAAAGGTTGTAGTACGCTACAGGGAACTGGAGCACTGCACTCTTGAAGAAATGACTAAAAATCTCAAAACTCAAGGTGTGACTGAGGTAACGCACATCAGTACGAGGCGGAGTGGCAAACTCACTCCTACAAATACTTTTGTGCTTACTTTCAGCACAACAGCAAGCTCCAAAATCTGCCAAAGACCATCAAAACTGATATATCATTCTACCAGTTGACCCCTTCATTCCAAACCCTCTTCGATGTTTTAACTGTCAACTCTTTGGTCACCATAGAGAAAGATGCAAACGAGCTGCTCCTGTCCTGTGCTATTTGCGGCCAATTGCAAAGATTCCGCCTCTTGCGTTAAATGCAAGGGGGACCCACGGAGCTTTTCTCTAAGGATTGTCCGAAGTGGAAGCACTAGGGGGAAATACAGAAAGTTAAGATTGAAAGGAACGTTTCTTTTCCTGAAGCTAGGAAACTTGTTGAGAGCCTTATTCCGCCCACTCCATCCGGCAAATCATATGGCCGATGCAAGTAGGGTTGAGAAACCAGCTACCAGGTCTATCGCGGTGCAGACCGTGATAACCTGGCCAATAGGCTCCCGACGGGTTTGCTACTATTCCCATCTCTGTTCTGGAATCCTCTTAAACATCTTCAGCCTCTCAAACTGCGGTCCTCTTAAATAAGCCTCCTGTGGCCCCCCAAACCTCTTGTGGCTTCCAAGCCTAAAACTTCTTCAACTATATCCTCAACAACTCCTACACCTACTACATCTACTTCATCTATTCCGAAATCGACAGCCTCTAGCGCAACCAAGAGTCCACCAAAGCCGACGAACTCTTCCAAAGGTTCGCCCAATCCGACGAAGTCTCCCATGAGTTCGTCACCAATCAGAACTGCTGCCACGGACGTGACAGCAAGGAAAAAGAAAACTCCCGGGTTAGGGAAGCAGTCAAAAGGATCTGATGATCCGATTGAACTGCACAACAGATTTGAAGACTTGGAGATGGAGGTTGATGATCCAGCACGTCTGGAACTCCCAAAGTCCCCAAAGTCTCCAATGTCTGCCAAACCCAAAGGCCGTAAGCACGCCTTAGTAACGACAAAATCAAATAAGATCATTCAATGGAACTGCCGAGGTTTAAAACCTAATTATGATGAAATCAGCTTACTTTTAAATAAACACAACCCTGTTGCATTTTGTCTTCAAGAAACTTTCTTGAAGACTAGTGATAAAATATCTTTTAAAAACTATTCATTATATAACTATATTTGTGATACAGGTGATAAAGCTTCTGGAGGAGTTTCGATTCTTGTGAACCAAAACATTCCTCACAGAACTGTTGCGTTGAAAACTGGTTTGCAAGCTGTTGCGGTCAGTGTTACGATGCACAGAGTTATAACAATATGCTCCGCCCAGTTCTTCACTAGACCTCAAAGATCTAAATCACCTAGTTGCACAATTACCATCACATTTTATACTCTTGGGTGATTTTAATGCACACAACTACATTTGGGGTTGTAAGGATATAAACGATAAAGGCAATAAAGTTGAAGATTTCTTAGCCAAAAACAATTTGTGTCTTTTTAATGATAACAAATCACATACTTTTTTACATCCAGCAACAGGCTCTCATTCTTCCATTGATTTAACAATACGCGATCCAACGCTCTTGATGGATTTTTCGTGGAGTTTTGGTGACGACCTATGTGGAAGTGACCACTTCCTCATATTTCTTGAAAATATCGGCCCTCCACTTCTCGAAAAAATGCAACGATGGAAACTTCGCAAAGGTGATTGGGATACGTTTCAATCTCTTTGTGAGGAACAGTTAAAGCCTTCTGTTTTCGAGGATGTCGAAGACGCCACTGCTCTTTTTACCAAAACCCTTCATAATATAGCTGATCAAACTATTCCAAAAACCTCGGCAGGTCCAAAACGCCCACATAAACCATGGTACGATGATGACTGCAAAAAGGCATTTAGCGATCGTAAAGCTGCATTGAATGCTTTTAACTTGCGGCCAACTCAAAATAATTTAGATACTTTTAGAGTTTTTCGAGCGAAAGCCCGTCGTACTATTAAGGATAGCAAAAGGAAATCCTGGAGATCTTATGTCTCTAGGCTGAACTCTCGTTCATCTCTTAAGAAGACGTGGAACATGGTCCGGAAAATAAACGGTAAAGGTAATTCTAGTTGTGTAAATCATCTTAAAACTGATAATGAGGATATTACTTCTGTCAAAGATATTACGAACACTTTGGCAGAAACTTTTTCTAAAAACTCTTCTTCTGAAAATTGTCAACCAATTTTTTTAAAATATAGGAAACTAAAATAACACAAGAAGCTGAATTTCAAGTCTAAACATTTGGAGAAATACAATAAACTGTTCACTCTCAAAGAACTTCGAGAATCGCTTAAAAAAGCTCATGATAAATCAGCTGGTCCTGATAATATCCATTATCAATTATTAAAACATTTACCTGAAACTTGTCTCTCTACACTTCTTGATATATTTAATAAGGTTTGGGTGACCGGAAACTTCCCTGATTCTTGGCGGGAAGCAATAGTTATTCCAGTCCCCAAACCTGGAAAGGATCATACGGACCCAATAAATTATCGCCCTATTGCTTTAACGAGTTGTATATGTAAAACCATGGAACGAATGATTAATGAGAGACTAGTTTGGTACCTGGAATCCAACAAACTGATAACAAAGTATCAAAGTGGATTCCGGCGCCAACGAGGCACAACAGACAATCTCATTCGATTTGAATCATTTATTAGGGAAGCTTTCGTAAAGAAAGAACATCTAGTCGCTGTATTTTTTGACTTGGAGAAAGCTTATGATACTGCATGGAAGTACGGTATCATGAATGATCTTTATGACCTTGGTCTTAGGGGTCGATTAGCAGTTTTTATAGAGA
Organism: Cyrtodaria siliqua; assembly: GCA_037043455.1. Lineage (NCBI taxonomy): Eukaryota > Metazoa > Mollusca > Bivalvia > Adapedonta > Hiatellidae > Cyrtodaria > Cyrtodaria siliqua. The sequence goes on from JAWPHD010004686.1 coordinate 116,866, forward strand.
ATTTCTTAAAGGACAGACAGTTTCGTGTCCGAATGGGTTCAACCCTTTCTGATATCCATGAACAGGAGATGGGTGTGCCACAGGGCAGTATAAAAATTAACAGTATAGTTAAATGCATCAATCCTGGTGTGGATTGCTCTCTATATGTTGACGACTTTGTTATATGTTATCGTGCAAAAAACATGAACACTATTGAGAGACAATTGCAACAATGTCTGAATAAACTTCAGACCTGGTCGGATGAAAATGGTTTTAAATTTTCTAAATCTAAAACTAATTGTATGCACTTTTGTCAACTACGTAAACATCATGAAGACCCTCATCTAACACTGGATGGGTCACCAATACCAGTAGTAGATGAGGTAAAATTCCTTGGTCTTATTTTCGACCGTAAATTAACGTTTATACCACACCTTAAATACTTGAAGGCCAAATGCCTTAAAGCTCTTAATTTACTTAAAGTTGTTGCAAACACTAACTGGGGAGCAGATCGTAAAGTCCTTTTACAACTTTATAGATCTCTTATCAGATCCAAGCTGGACTACGGCTCAATAGTATATGGATCGACTCGCAAGTCATACTTGCAGATGCTCGATCCTATACATAATCAAGGATTACGACTCGCCTTTGGTGCCTTTCGTACATCACCAGCCGAGAGTCTATATGCTGAAGCTAATGAACCATCACTGTCTCATAGACGGGACAAGTAAGCCCTTCAATATGCCATTAAATTAAAATCTAACCCTTCAAACCCAACTTTCGATAATGTCTTTAATCCTAGGTGTGAACCTCTTTTTGATCGAAAACCGAAGGCCATCCGACCATTTGGTCTTCGTATTAAACCAAACTTAAGAGACACTGAAATCGACCTAAATGTGATTGCCAAGTACAAAGTACCACAAATTCCACCGTGGACTTTGGAAACACCAACAATTATTTTCGACCTTTGGTATAGTAACAAATCCAGTACAGACCCTACTGTCTTTCAAAGCAAATTTAATGAAATTAAATCGAAATACAGTAACTTTCAACATATATACACAGATGGTTCTAAAGATGGAGATAAGGTAGCTGCAGCAGCTGTTGTTCACAAACACAGCATAAAGAGCCGCCTGCCTGACAAGGCCTCTATCTTTTCAGCTGAACTTAAGGCAATTGAACTTGCCTTACATTATATTCAAGAATCTGATGATGACCATTTTGTAATCTTTTCTGATTCCCTTTCATCTCTTCAAGCACTGGGTAATATGAAACATGATAACCCAGTTGTGCTTCAACTTTTAGAAAAGTACAATTCTCGTATAATTGATAATGTTATTATTTTCTGCTGGCTTTCAAGCCATGTAGGAATACGTGGTAATGATAGAGCTGATCGTGCTGCTAAGGCAGCATTAGGTTTACATATATCTAATATCAAATTACCTTATACTGATTTTAAAAGTTGTATTAACACATATATTCGTAATTCTTGGCAAGCCGCTTGGGATTTGTCAGTTAACAATAAACTACATTCAATTAAACCGTTACTCGGAGAATGGCGCTCTTCTAGTAGACCCATTCGTCGAGAGGAAGTTGTCCTAGCCCTGTGCAGAATAGGGCATACACGTTATACTCATTCATATTTATTACAAGGTGAGCAATTACCAGAATGTATACCCTGCTTCGCACCGTTAACGGTCAAACACATATTGCTGGAATGTGTAGACTTTGATCCTATGCGTCAAATGTACTACAATTTTAATACTATGACCGAGTTATTTAATACTATAGATTTTAGTCTAGTTTTAAATTTCCTGAAGGAAGTTAGACTATTTAAATCATTATAATATGTACTTGTATATATTTACTTTTTTATACACCCGTTTTCGGGCATTTGTTGATTTACATATTTAGTTTATATTACTACCATATCATCCCTTATTTTTTAATAGTTTTATCTCGATATATTTACATTAATTTTTAATTAATCCTTCATTTCTTCATCTTTCATTAGTTTTTGCGCACAATATGACCTATTTATGTGTCGACGTGCCGTAAAACACCATTCATTCATTCATTCCATATAGCCATTAGAGTGATACAGGCCCTCTCGGGCCTCTTGCTATTTATAGATTTATAAGTGCACATATTTTATTTTTCATATATAATTAATACTATAATCATTTTCGAGTAGATATTACTTTAAAAAAAATGGTTATTCTTCTTTACATGATAATTATACCACAAACAGTAGGATGGGCTTAGCAGCTGGCGGAAAGCATATTTTCAAACGGAGATTACACTGATTATTTCAAGACTAATATATGTATGTATCTGTAATGTTTCATACTTAATTAATTTAATAAACATTTTTTGCGGATATATTACTAAAATATTTATGTTTTCGTCTTAAAATTATAATCATAGTGCATACAGTAGGGTGGGCGTAGTAGTGACTGAATGTAAATTATAACATGGCCCTACATGATGAAATAAAAACATAATACATGTAGTAATGACTATTGAATTGTATTACTTATTAATATGATTCCGCAGAGTATGATAGTTCTGTCTAACTTTTCAGCACATATAAATGAAAAATATAAAAACCAAATACAAATAATTATGTTTTTAATCAGCTGACAATGATATTTATACATACATGTACATCTGACAAAGATAAAAAAAATGTTTTATTACAGCAACAGTTCAACAACCAAATTTAAATAAGCTAAGACTATTGCTGTAGTAAGCACATTTATGATAGAGATATACAGGAATGGTTTGAGCTAATGGAACAGCTCCTGCCTACAATTTCCCGACCTCGCAACCCATGCCAAAACAAAAAGCGTTTTCACACACACGCACACGCATGCAAGCGCTTTCGTGTATGAATATATATAAGGCGTGCGTGGTCCAGTGGTAGATCATCAGGCTTTAGATCGAGAGGTCATGGGTTCGATCTGCAGAGAGTCCAATATATATATGGGTATATATATAAAAATGTATAGATTATAGATCCTGGAGATGTACGGTTTTATATAACCTGACTCTGATAAGATTTATATATATATATCAGGAGTATAGATATATAAATGTATAGATTATAGACACTGGAGTTGTTCAGATTTCAGATCGAGAGGTCATGGGTTCGATATGCAGAGAGTCCAATATATATGAGGGTATATATATATATATAAATGTATAGTTTATAGATCCTGGAGATGTACGGTTTTATATTACCTGACTCTGATAATATTTATATATATACATCAGGAGTATAGATATATAAATGTATCGATTATAGACACTGGAGTTGTTAGGTTTTATGTAACCTGACTCTGAGGAGAGTCCGATATATAGCAGGAATATAGATATACTAATATATAGATTATTGACTTGAGATGTTAGGTTTTATATAACATGACTCTAAGAAGAGTCCAATATGTATCAGGAGCGTAAATACATAAATGCATAGATTATAAACACTGGAGATGTTGGGTTTTATATATCCTGACTATGAGGAGAGTCCGATATTTATCAGGAGTATAGATATATAAATGTATAGATTATAAACACTGGAGATGTTAGGTGTTATATATCCTGACTCTGAGGAGAGTCCGATATATATCAGGAGTATAGATATATAAATGGAGTATAGACACTGAATATGTTAGGTTTTATATAACCTGACTCTGAGGAGATTCCGATGACTCTGAGTAGAGTCCGATATATATCAGGAGAATAGATTTATAAATGTACAGATTATAGACACAGGAGATGTTAGGTTTTATGTAACCTGATTCTGAGGAGAGTCCGATATATATCAGCCGTATCGATACATACATGTATAGATTAAAGACCCTGGAGTTGGATTGGTTTATATAACCTGACTCTGAGAAGAGTCCGATATACATGTATATTAGGAAATATACATGTATATCAGGAGTATATATGCATAAATGTATATATTATAGACAATGGAGATGTTAGGTTTTATAAGACCTGACTCTGAGGAGTGTCCGATATATACCAGGAGTATAGATATATCAATGTCACAAAATGTCACGGGTAGAGCGTATTGGTCGTACATAGCTCTTGTAAGTTGTCAGTTACACCCTAATCTATTGTTCGAGTTAAAACAAATTAACAATTTCCATGATATATTCATGTAACACGTAAAAGCGTTCACATTGTAAGTAGCCGCCAGAGAGGCCGTGTCATTAGTTTATTTTGTGCTAATGCATGTAAACGTATAGGTCTATCTTCCTTAAACGGCAAAAATTGTGTAAGGGGCCTCTCGTGTAGATTTTAATACTGCGAATTTAGCCACGTATGTCACGGACTGAACGGGGGAAATAATGTTTGGGCGTAACGTTTGCTATAAAACCCATTGTTTTCTAGTTCTTGCCGGGATTGCTTGATGGTTGATTTGTTTGGAACAGAGGTTGGACGGCGAAATTCACAGGCAATATGTGGTCAGTATTTATTTTATTAGTTTTTATCGTAGATTTGTATTCAGTGGGCGGCGCCATCCTTGTTGGCGGTTACGACATCTGGTTAGCTTTGCTGTTTCTCAAACATTAACTTTAGACTAGCATATGATTTTGAAGTTACTTTATTAGATGTAATTATTGTAATTGATCATTAATTGTAAAACAATATTAATTTGATAACAGTGGATAATAGGTTCATTAGTTAACGTTGGCGTATAACTCAGTGATTGTAATAACAATGAGATGAGTGACTAGGGTAAATGTTCGACGCGTATGCATAGCGTTGTATAATGTGGTCATTAGTTGACATGCGTGCATGCATAACTCTGTGAGTGTAATATACGAGCGATTCGATAATGTTTATATTACATGTATTAGGGGCATTGATTAACAGCGACGTACATGGCGTATACATGGCGTTGTAGAATATGTATACATTGCTACTCATCATTAGTACAGCTTACATATACTTATTGAATAATGATTTGTTTGGGTAATGATAATTATGCAAGAGTGTTATGTTTGTCAACCGACATCTAAAACGTATGTATAATTACAGCCTAAGCCATCCAGGTTTGGATATTTCGGAGTGGAGCTAAGATTCCACGATTAACGTAACGAGCGGTGGAGACGGTCCCCGTACCTGCGCAGCATGACCAGGTTTTAGTAGCGACAACCCCCGGAACACAAGGTGGGCCCGTTATCAGTCCTCACTGGAGGAATATCACCAACAACCTCAGTGGAGGTTAATCATCTTACATATCGCGTCATCAACCCTTATAGAAGGCATTTGATGACAATCGCCCATTGGATTCGCGCATCATCATCTTCATAGCTCTCTTGCATCACAGTTATTGCGCTAGATCATATATCAACATTGTTATAACTTTAACAACACTTTAGTGTCGTATACATTCAATGTATTTGTTCATTCATTCAGTATTTGTTACAATACTAAGAACGTCTTAAAAGCTCATGAGAACATTCTTTTCATAGTTCATTTGTGTATTCGCTTGTTTTTTTTAGAGAATTGTATATATATTTAACATATTTTAAAAGTTGCATAAAACTTATGTTAATGCATTCAACGTCATTGATTCTTTCCTGAGTTAGCCCCAACCACTAGGGTCATCCTGTGACAACTGGTTTTCAGAGTAGTGGGATTTTGGGCGACTACGGAGGGAAAGAATCAATAAGTGATCTTTATTATGATATACTAAATCTCTACGTATTATTTTAGAATTGTGTACCAGCCTCTGATCCATCAAGGCGACTGTCGACGATCACGGCCACAGCTTGGAAGACAAGTCAAGACACGACAAGGGTAGAGTGAGTCCAAACTGTTGTTTTGTACGTTCTTTCATTGGCGCGAGGTCGCAGTGGTCTACACGATTGGGTCTGAGGCACTTTTGCTCAATAATTTGGGTGTTTGTTTTTACCTCCCTTGATATACCAATAGTATCCAATAATGTTGGCGAACGAGACGTTCTACTCATGTTGTGACACTCGAGTATACTTGTATTGATGGGAGAAGTAAATATACATGTACATGTTATACATATTTCTATGATTGTTTAAGGTTTGTGTCCAATATCAAATATAGATATTTTATGTAGTGTATATGTTTTGTGGAAGCTAGATACTATTTATACATAACCGTTAGTAGTTAGCGCTAGTACAAATGTGTATGTAACTTGTCCTATGATGATGCCCAGGTATTTACAGTAGGAACGCCACGGACCTATAACATATCAGTTCTGTTCGTATTTTTAACTCCGCGAACATGGACTATTTCTTTGTGTTTTACGGACTATTTTACGAATTTTCAATTAAAACAGACGCCATTTTTTTACACCAGAAATTGGGCGCGCTACTTCGGCGAGCACTACGGGTACCTATGGAGTCTAACAACACGCGTACAGTGTTTCATACCGTATATTATGTAAACACTAATACCTTACCGGACGAAATAACGTCCCATTATGTGTCAACACGATGCAGTGTTGGTGACTGACAGGTCACCGTGACATAACTTGACACGTGAAATTGACATGTTGTTGCAAGTTGGATTTGGGATTATTGTCTGCTGCTGGAGGTCCATGATCAAGGTATTTGTTTTGTCATTAATATGTGTTTGTTAATAAACAGTACACCCCCCTTTTAGATCGTGCATATTTAGACATTGGCCAAATACAGTGCCTAAAAAAGTAGTGTATACTGTATAATAGAAAGTTCATAATCACTATAAGTGTTTTTCGTGTACTCCGATCTTTCCAGTAACTGGATGTACTGTAAACTGTAGAGCGTTTCGTGGAATAAAACAATTGCTAGTAGAAATGCTATCAATGTCCCCCGCACCCCGCCCCCACCCAAGTACGGTAGATGGGGGTCTGGGGGTAGATGGAGCTTGCATACCGAAAACAAGGAGGGGGTAAAAAAAACTAGAAACCCCCTCCAACCCCACCCCTCCGATGCATGAATTTAAATAGTTAGCGTTGTCTCTATTCGTGAATACATAACCCGATACAACTACCATTGAAACAATGTAATTTGACTGAAATCGGTCAGATTCATATGTATATGTACAGTAAAGTTTTGAGGCAAGGAAGTGATTTTGAATTTACATTTATTTACATTTACTACATACTTTCTGTTGCGAAAAAAAACAACGCAATTTCGAGAAAGTACATTTCACTTAAAAGCCTTTAAGACGGTGGAGCTACTACGCTTGCCTCCAGTGTGTCTCAAAAGAAATGACTATTCCATGGGCTGGAAATATGCTGTGAAAGTGGAACAATGTTTTAATGGATCTCCAGTTGGGCTACATTATATTTTACATGTATAATGAATGATGAGAGATGTTTTTATTACATTAACCGTGTTATTGAGCACACGCAGTATTCATGCTTTATTCAATTTAGTTCTTCTTTTATCTTTTCTTTTTTAAATATGTTACATTATGTATAACAAAGGATAAACTATGTCTGTTTGATCATTGACATTGGATTGATGTTGTTTTCAGAGAGGCTTCAAATGTGAATCGTGCCTTTGAGCAGCTCTACGTGAATTGTACTGACGACTTCAGAGTGTCAAGCCGTATTAAATGCCATTGGATCATATGGAGGTAAGAGCCTTTTTAAAAATTGTTTGCACTTGTGTAGTTCTTTAAATGGAGCTTGTGTTATGCTTGCACGGTGCTGTTCAAAGCTAGAGTAAAAAATAAATCAGTGATAGTGCAGCGTGATTGTCATATGACTACATGTACTGGATACATGCGAAAACAAGTTGTGATAAAGGGACACTAGGCAGTCTTTATTTGTTTAAAACTTCTGGAGTTCGGTTAATTTTTCTGCATAGTTTGCATTTGTGCATCATTAATATTATTTATTAGAATAGATCAGAATAAATCGTTTTACACATTACTTACTGTTGATAATAATGCACCTATAATATAGTTAAGTATTTGATAGAATAACGAAGACAAAATGAAACAGTTTTATTTAACTTTTAATGCAAGCAGGTTTAAATTTAAAATGTTACCAGGTTAACAAATGGAGATGCTAATGTTAAAGCTTGATAAATACTTCAAGATTGCCGTGTGTCCCTTTAGCATCATCTAATTGGTCTATGTGATGGGTCCCCAATTTATTAAAGAGACACAGAGCAAATTTCCAATCTTGTGTCTGTTTTACACATTTTCACATCAGAACAGACCACACATCTACAAAAGTGTCTTCTCAACTGCCCTATTTAATCATGTTTTATTTCTAAAACTAGCGGCATAACCAGGTTTTGAGAGAGAAAATAAATAGTTGTATATAGTTGTAATGTTTTCTCCCCATGTAAAATGACCTTACTAAGTCATTAAAGTAAAATATCCTACGAACAAAACGTGTAAAATTTAACAATTTTAGATTTTTGCCAACACTTGTATTTTATTCCCCTTCTAGTAAAAATGGCTTATAGAGCATTGTACCCTCTGTCAGATTTTACTTTCCATATAATAGATTCTTGCTGTACTGTTGGGTGAAACATACATTAAAATGGTTCTATAATCATGTCAGTTCAATCATATACTCGTATGATACACAATATAATATGTATTGACCCTTTACTTGATGTGCCATTTACTCAGTTTTGGTCAAGGGACGTTTATAGCATATCGGCTTTGAATCCAGTGAACACAGATTCAATTCTTACTGGCGCCAATGGGTTACTTCGATGTGTCCTGCTAGCCTCGTTCGTCTAATGGGAACGTAAACCGGGCGGTCCTGTGTATCGGAGTCTGTCCTCCAAGCACGTTAAAGAACCATAGGTATCTAATCGGTAGTAAGCGTAGGGCAGGGTTCCTGGATGCCTATGTAACTTTCCTCCTCTCTTTGGGGCGGCTCGAAATAACCTGAACAACGTGTTGATGAGGCGTTAAACAATAATTAAATGTTAAACTGTCCCATTCACCTAAACATGCCCTAGCTCCCCTCGCAACACCTGATTCAAATTGAATACTCTGCTCGACTTATATTAACTTTTTATTCTATGTCTTTCTTTTCTTTCAGTCTGCACGTCATGTGGAAGAAGACTCCATGTACACCACTGGCCAGAGTCAATGCTGACGTTTATGTTCGCTCAATTATTTGCTTAATAAAGTTTACATATGAACTTAAATATTGTCTTTATATTTATGTCTTCCACCACAATGTGGTAGGTGAGACAGATTATATTTGGCCTTTCCGTTCGTCCGTCACAAATCTTGTCTGCGCTACTTGTTGGATTTTGACGAAACTTTGTACAAACTCTTTATTACTTTCTCTGAAGCTAATTTGATAAAACTTCATACTTTGAATGCCTTTGGTGAAATGATAATCCCTGTTTATTTTTAAGTCAGTAGTTGAAAGGTCCGTTACCATGACCGGAAAATGAAAAGTATTGCCAACACAGTTTTTCCTCTTACCTAAAGCAAATTTCATGAAACTTCATTGGTGGACAGTGGAAAGAGGATGATCGTTTGATTTTTAGGTAAAAGGTCAAGTTCCCTGCAGACATCCACTATCCAAAGATAAGCATATGTTACAACACAAATGTTATAATATTAATGGTATAATATATGAATATTTTCTTGCACGAAATTGAATCCGGTAAAACAAGTGGTTTTGTTCACCGATACTGTCGCCTGTGAACCAAACCACTTGTTGTTAAATTATAGGATTCAACAGTGTGTAAGACATATTCCGATCATCCATTTTTTTTATTAAATCATAAATTAAAAAATAGATATATTAAAACAAACAAAACATGCTATTTGATGAAAACAGACGTATTCAAATTTTCAAAGTAGCAATATTCGCAGAATATAGTAGATTTCAACTGCTGAAAACAAACATGTATTTTTTTTCCAGGAAATAATAATTCTATGAATATAGTATATATGTTCAGGGAAATGTTTAATATGTCTGTTTTCAAATACTACAGATCGTAACGCACCGCACATGTATATTCAGTATTTACTTTCAATATAGTAGTGAGTATGACTGCGTGCTGGGACCATATAAATATAAAAGAATAATATATATAAATATATATATATAACTATATATGCCCTATAAATATAAACGACCCGCACTTTTTGGATTCACGCGGACAGTGTTTCACAACACCACACATCTGGCAAGTGCTCCATTGACACAATGTCATGTCCACGTTTATGTTATGAAATCTTCGAGTCTACACATAATCATGTTTGTTACTGACAGTAGCATGTATGTTACTCGTCAGTCATTTATTTACTTGGTTAAAGGGACATATGCCAATCTTGCTTTCTTTAAAACTCGAGTCGCCCCCTCAGTTTTAAAAGAACAGTTAATAGAATATACTTCTTTCTGCCTGTTAAACTTATATTAGTTTATCGCTTTTTCTGATTTCGAAAATTAACTCTGCAACGTATGTTGCCGCCATCATGATTTCATTTTCCGATATACCGTTGCAACATTGTTTGTTAAAATAAACTGGCCACTCTGACATAAACCCAAAGCATGTATAGATAAAAAAGTTAGTGTAAAATACATGAACACATACATTTTAAATATATGTGTTTACATAACGAAATTATTTAATTGTTTCTGTAGCCGGTCGTCTTTCCTTAATGAATATGAATGTTGCCGTCTTTGGGTCGGACGGTCCTGTTACTTAATTAGTACTTGTCTCCGTTTATTGAAATTCTACATATATACAGAGGAGAGATGTATCTATATGATTTTATTATAATGCTCGCTTCTAAAATGACGAAATAAATCGATTTGAATAAAAGGCGCATTCTCAGCAATACACAACGTATTGTGTGTACGTGTTGGAGGGGGGAAGCCCACGGGGTTGGAGGGATACTACCGTAATGTTGCTCTCATAAATACTGTGAACATACTACATCAATGATATAACAACTACTGAACAATGCTGAAATCGATTTATCTTTATAAATGAATTCATAATTCCACAATTGTATTCCGTGCGAACATCGATTTGGAACGTCGATTCGGCGTATTTAAACGATTACGGTGTACTTCGTTAATTTTCTGGGGAAGAAAGTACTTGCCTCCGAATATTGTTATATTTTACATATCTACAGAGGACTGATGTATTTACGCGTTCATGCTTTTGTTTTTTTCTCTCGCTTTTAAAATGATGAAATAAATCGAATTTGATTAAAACTGCGCATTCGCAGCTATATACAACTTAATCAATACGGTATGGAGGGTGGTGGGGGTGGAATGAGGGGCGGGGTTGCAGGGATACTACCGTAATGGTGTCCTTGAGAAAAATGGTGAACATTCTACTCTAATAATTTATTAAATACAGAACAATTTTGAAATAAATATATCTCTTAAAAAGGATTTCACAATTTCATGGTTTTATATCCCGCGTGTACATTAACGCGGATGTTCATATTTTAGCGAACACGGTGTACTTTGTTAATTTTGGGGAAAAAAAGTACTTTTTTCTGATTGACTTTAAATTTTGGGTTTTAATAGTAGACATGTCAATGAACACTTTCAAGAAAAAAAATTCATTCTCGTTGTTAAAACTTTTTTTTTTTGCATTTTTTTCGGATTCAGAAAATTAGCACTGCAACATATATTTCCACTATCCTCATTTCCTTTCCCGACGTACCGTTACAATTTGGTTTGTTAAAACCTATTCTGAGCACTCCGGCATAAACCAAAAGGATGTATAGATCAGAAATTTAATCTTGAATGCATGGATACATACATTTGAAATATATGTATTGAAATAATGGAATTATTTCATTTCTTGTGTACCCGGTCGCGTCTGTAAATGTATATGCATTATGCCGTCTTTGCGTCCGTGGGTCATGTTAGTTAATTTTGGGAAAAAAAAAGTACTTGTCTCTGATTTCATTAAAAATTTGCATATGGACAGAGGAAAGATTTATCTACGCGTACATGCATTTGTTTTTATTCTCGCTTCTAAAATGACAAAATAAATCGATTTTGATTTAAAAGCGCATTTTTGGCAATTTAAACCTTAAAACAACCTAAATTCATCCCTTTGAAAAATACCTTTAACTATTAATGGGAATTACACGAAGTGTACGCCAATTATGTTCGACCAATGTAGTTTGTGAATATTATTACTTTAACAACGATCTGTGATTGTGTTTTGTTATAATCACAGTTTATAAATAAGAGGTGTATAAATCTGACCAGTGAAAATTTTCCCAATAATATCATTTTGTTATCGATTTTATCACGTGACCTTGTTTGATAAATATCCCTACGCCATAGGGCTGGCGTTCCTACTGTTACTGAGGACACAGTGACTTACCATTAGTAGTTAGTAGAGTAGCAATATTAGTGACTTGTGTATTGTAGTTATTGTAGTGAGTAGTCCACAATGTCTATAACCATGACGTCCATAAAGGAACTTACGGAGATGGGTAAGGAGTTAGGGTATGCTGGAGAGGAGCTTAGAAACTTTGTTAAAGACGAACAGGCTAGGGAAAGGGAATTTAGACTTAAGGAAAGAGAATTAGCAAAACAGGAAAGAGATGAAGAAAAAGATAGGTTAGAAGTAGAAAGTAGATTAGCTAAAGAGAAGCTAGAATTCGAAAGTAGATTAACTAAAGAGAAGCGAGATGATGATAAAGAGAAGGTAGCATTAGAAAGTAGTCGAGCCACAGAGAAGTTAGAATTATAAGGTATGTTAGCTAAAGAGAAGCGAGATGATGAAAGTAGATTAGTAAGGGAGAAGAAAAAGGCGGATAAAGAGCAGATAGAATTAGCACGGCAGTCAGAACATGATAGGTTCGAAACAGATGGTAGACTAGCGAAGGCTAAGACAATGATGGAGAGGGAGAAATCAGAGTTTGATCATAAGTTAGCTTTAGAGTTGGAAGCAGCTAAGACACATAGTAAGGACAGTGGAACTGTAGGGAAAGATAGTTATTCTGGGAAGGTAAAGATTCTGGCTGACAAAGATAACATGGACAGTTACTTGTTACGGTTTGAACGTTATGCTGAGTTACAGGAATGGACCAAAGATAAGTGGGCAGTTCATTTAAGTGCGTTATTGAGAGGCAAGGCCTTAGATGTATTTTCTAGATTACCTAGTGTAGATTCTCTTGACTATGACAAGTTAAAGGATGCTCTGCTAAAGAGATTTGAGTTAACTGAAGAAGGTTTTAGAAAGCGGTTTAGAGCTTGTTTACCTGAGAAAGGCGAGTCATTTATTCAGTTCATTAGTAGATCTAGAAATTACTTAGATAGATGGTTAGAGTTAGGGAAGGTAACGCAGACTTATCAAGGCCTCATAGATTTCTTGTTGCGGGACCAGCTATTCAATGTTTGTAGTAGAGATCTGTTCTTATTTCTGAAAGAAAGAAAATAAGCTAGTGTAGAAGAAATGGCAACTCAAGCAGATCAGTTTGCCGAGGCTAGAGGTAGAGCTCATAATGTAGTGTCGGTGGGGTAAATTAACATCTCTTTTAACGTATTTTGGTCACATTGTGTATATTATATACTGATACACTGTTTGTAATTCAATTAGATGTGATGTTTGTATATCAGGTGTATGTATGCTAGTCATTTAAATGACTTTTGATATAATAAATAAAACCAAAGCACATATATCTATCTTTTTCTCAAATAAAATAATGGGTCTTTAACATTTTTAATTGTTAAGTTAACTCTTTTAGATGAACACCGACCTATACTTGTTATCACATTTATTTGATAACCTTATAATTCTCTATTATATACCACTTTATTACAAATTTCTTGTTATTATTTCTATAAGTTTGTCTTGCCCAAAACTTGCCCAAAAATGCAATTTTCTGTGATTTGTTTTGTTTCATCAGAAAATGTGCTGAAATTGAAAAATTCAAAGATTTCTCCTATTTTTATCATTTTAAGGGTTTTCTTACTTTTGTATTGATACCTGTTTAGCTTCTCCTAACTTTTTTCATGCGCTTCTTTTTTTTATCTAAAATATTGGGTAATTTCTAAAGCCATACCCAATTTTGAACTGATTCTGAATTTGAAACCCCACTTTGGGCTTTGAGGGTGTATTACTAAAGATTAATATTGCTAAAAAGTTAAAACATCAACACATCATTATTTTTCCAGAAACTTACTAGTAATATGTTAGTCTTCATAAAAAAAGGGAAATTAAAAATGAAAAATTCTTGTTATTATACTGATATTCGCCAGAGGGCACCCTTAAATTGTTTTGTTGTTTAAATTTTGAATTTTTTATTTTTATAAGAAACCTTGGTTCATGGGTTCAAGTTTTTAAATTATTGATTAAAACAAACAGAGATAAAGGTTTAATAGTTTTTATTTATTATCATCTAATTGGTCCTCTACCAAGTTTTTTCAAAATTGTGACAGCGTCTACGTGGCCGAATGATTAACGACGTTGCGTTGTAAACCTTCGCCTCTCACGAAGGGTGGTCTGCCTCAACCAAAAAAAAATGACCGTCATATATAATAACATAACATGTGTTGAAAATGACGTAAAACACCATATAAAACATCAAATTGTGACTAGGGGGTCAAATTTGGCCCCGCCTAAGGGTTTGCAGTTTTACATAGACTTAATAGGGAAACAACTTCAAAAATCTTCTCTGAAACTATAAGAACTATAAGGATTTTCGATGGAGTTATGGCCCTTTAAAGGTTTTACTACACAGACTTAGTCCGGAATAGTTCTCCTGAACCCATGGCCGGATTTCAGAGAAACGTTGCAGGGATGATCAGTACCAAGCCTAGTTGTGCATATCGTCACCATGTTCCGGTTGAAAGATTGTTGGCCCTAACACTGTTACTAAAAATAGAAAAACGGTGTCCGCTCAATAACCTTTTTTAGGAATGAGGTATTTCGTTGACACTTGCAGGGTAGGTAGCTTACATGGAAAGAAAGCTTGGGATTGCACTTGGAGTCATTGGGGTTAATGTCAAAGTTACAGTTACTAAAAATAGAAAAAGTGTCTGCTCAATAACTTTTATTACGAATGAGGTATTGAGATGAAACTTGCAGGATAGGTAGCTTATATTGAAAGGAAGTTTTGGATAGCATTTGGGGTCACCGGTACCAAGGTCATTGTCACTGTTACTAAAAATAGGAAAACGGTTTCCGCTCAATACATTTCGTCAGGAATGAAGTATTGCGATGAAACTTGCAGGGTATGTAGCTTATATGATAATAAAGCTTGGGTTTAGGTCACTGGGATCAAGGTCAAGGTCACAGTTACTAAAAATAGAAAAAAATGTGTCCGCTCAATAACTTTCGTTAGGGGTGAGATATTGCGATGAAACTTGAAAGTTATGTAGCTTATATGGAATTGAATGTTGTGTAATGGCTCATCAACACAGTATAGGTTATTTAGAGCCGCCCCAGAGAGAGGGGAAGGATACATAGGAATCCGGAAACCTGCCCTACTCTTATTATCGAATAGATTCCTATTGTTCTTAACGTGCTCGGAGGATAGACCGATACACGGGACCGCTCGGTTTACGTCCCCATCCGACGGACGAGGCTAAGGAAAAGTGTCTTGCCCAAGAACACACCGACGGAACTCAGTGGCACCACGGAGGATTGAACTAGGGCCTCCGGTTACAAATCCGCCGCTCTACCGACTGCGCCACGCCGGAAGCTTGTGATTGCATTTGGGGTCACTGTGGTCAAGGTCACTGTTACTAAACATAGAAACAAGGTTTCTGCTCAATAACTTTCGATAGGAATGAGGTATTGCGTTGAAACTTGCAGGGTAGGTAGCTTTTATGGAAAAGAAGATTGGGATTGCATTTTGGGTCACTGGGTTCAAGGTCACTGTTGATAAAAATAGAGAAAAACGATTTCCGCTCAATAACTTAAGTAAGTAATGAGATATTGGAATAAAACTTGCTGTGTATGTACCTTATATGTAAAGAAAGATTGCATTTGGGGCCAATGAGGTCAAGTTCAAAGTCACTGTTACTAAAAATAAAATTAATGGTTTCTGCTCCGAAAACCTGGTGTTCGTGGAATTTCCACGTTTCTCGTTGTTTGACTATTATACCCAAGCAAAAGGATCATACCCTCTAACAGAAGACGTCATTATTGTATTTATAACGATTAAGTAAGAGTAAGTCATATTATTTTCCTAATACTGCATTTTCTGCATATTTAGCACCTAAATAACCTTTTAGTTATCAGTTACAAAATAACAACAACATGGTTAACAATTTATAAAATCTTTGTGACAATTATTTTCTACCTTATGCCTAATTGATGATAATATCATTTGCACCAAATGTGTTCTCTTATCGTTAGCAAAGACTGCTAGCGTTCTTGCCTATATAGTAAAAGCCTTGAGTGGGGCTTGAGTTAGCCATTGGCTTTCAGTTCTAGTTTTTTTCAACTTCTCTTTAGCTTTATCGAGTATTTCGTCAGCCTTTTGAGCTGAATTTGCTTTGCCAATTTCACTTAGGCCTAATTTCGCCCATTTTTCCGCACATTTTTTCTTCCAATTTTTCTCACCCTCGTCCGCTAGGTGCATTCGGCTTAATCCTGCACTAAGTTGATTTTCCATGCTTTCATCATCTTCATCTGACATTAAATCTACACACCATTTCACAGCATGGAGTATTCTCACATCCACTTCCTCTCTCTCTCTACGTTCCTTTGACGTGGCTAGACTAAGGACATCATCATACTCCTTGTCGCGAAGCCCCACTACTGTGCCTAGGAAGTGTTTCCAATGTAACAGTCCGTCGAATACGTCTAGCCTAATGCCCGCTCTGTGTAAATTCGACAGTGCTACTAAGTTTGCTGTCTCGTAACTCCTGTAAAAGTTTGCAATCATGATTCGCATGCCTATGCTACCTTTTGTCATGAAAGCTGTTTGATAATCATTTTTGAATCTAATAAGTTCGTCAGCACATCCCTCAGCACAAGGTGAATAACTGATGTAAATATGCACATTAAGATAAGAAATTTTAACTATTTTTTTTTCACACACCAACTTTTCAATGTAGTTCATGATTGATGCCAGCATATATTGTTCCGCATGAAACCATGTGTTGGTCTCTTTTAACTCTTTTTCTTCCATGGCAGATTCGAGCTGTGATTCGATTGTTGATTTATTTGTGTAATGAATGGTTAACTTACACAGTAACGTCGTCCTACTAGGCCACTTATCGATATCCTTCAAGTCGTAGTACTTCAGCTTTAAAGCAAAATCCTTGCAAACATTCTTGGCCTCTTCCTTTAATAGCAATGCCATGTCTGAGTAGGAAAAGAAGGCATGTGTATAAGCATTTTTACCACTAATCGCCCAAAACGAAGTAGCCGAATCCAATCGAGAGGAGCTTATTTTAAGTATTTAAATACATGCATGAATATGAATCAAATTTAAAGGCACTGAAAGCGATGTCGTAAAATTATGGGAGTCAAATGATATACGACATAAATCTATCATAATGATGATTTCAAATGTGCTTATAAATTAAATTAGGTACCATAATCAATCCTATTTAATTATTGTTAAGGACATATTTTGGTCTGCAAAACTTAATATTAAATCATATATAAAATACGTAAATATGCGGTATTGTTGATTGGTGAAATGAACTATAGCTGTATAATTTTGTTAATATTTGTATTTGATGTTAGGCACAATAATTCAGCTTCCATTTTGAAAGGAGAAAATAACGATAACATTCAGACAATTTTAGAACCCAGCATTTCAGTTTTCATTGAAAGTCAACAAAATATATTCCCTAGGATTTGCATTGAATTCATTCTGTTGAGTTTTCGTTAAAGTAGCTATCCCGCCAACAACAGCCAAATTTTACAACATATGTCAATCGTTTCTATACCTACTGACGACAAGGTATATATAACTTGCATATTTTGAGAATCCAAACTCTAAACACACAAAACCAGCCAGGCCAAACCCCAAAACTGGAGCGTCGAATTAACAGTTATCAACTCGTAATTCAATTTACGCATATTCAATCACGGGTATTTTAAGAACCAATTAAAATAAACCTATATTTTTAATCTACATTTGTAGTTGAAAATACATTTGTAGTACATTTTTACCAGCCATTGAATAATACCCTTTTTTATATTGAAAACAGAAGGAAAGCGAACGTGTTGCGTTGTAAGTGTTTTTGAGTATATGGAAAACGGATATCGGTTGAAAATAGATCAATAAACGTGTATGTATGTGCCCTTCCATTAAAATGCTATCGGCAAAAACGTATACACTCTTTTAAATTTAAAAATAAATGTTGACTACACCTTAAACAATCAAATATAATTAATGTTCAAAACATGGGAAATGGATCTAGAGAAAACTATTGATTAAAGTTTGAGATATTCAAATATGGATATCAACATTGTATCACGCGTTGTCTTCGTTCTGAATCTAAAAACGGTATACAAAGTTTTCCCATTTCAAAATGCAACATCAAAAAGTAAATATACAAGTCGAACAGTAACGGTTCCAACCATTAAATTAATTGTTTATTCAACTACTAATTGTTAATTAAACTAATAGAGCACCTGGTTGAATATTGCATAGAACCCCTCGACCACGGATGCACGGGTTTTTCAGGGTAGGGTTTTTAAGGGATGGACATTTTTAATTTGACTTCTAACAAAATGAAGGGTGGGGCCTTGTTTTTCTTAAAATTTAGCTATACACAGAAAGTGAAGCAGGTCCTCGTCCGCGTTTGATACTAAACAACATTTCTCGGGATAGATTTTAAGATTATTTTTCTTTATTCGATTGTCATTCATACGGAATCACATAGCAAGTTTAAATGTTCTCACATGCGTGTTTGTTTACAAATAAAGCATGAGCAAAAATTCATTGATATCAGTCAGTCGTCCCGTGTGGATCTAAGATTTAAATTTATTTTATAGTGCACCTATATATGATCCACTCCTTTAGAAAAACTAATATTGTTAAGGACTTCCAACTCTTTACAATTTTCTATCGCAAATCTTAAAAGGAAGCAAACATGCAACTTAATTATAAACTCTCAAGTATAACGTACGTTTACTATATAAGTTTATCTTAGAAACAATTAATAAGCTGTATTTCATTGTTTTACATTTTAACAACATTAAATGTTTATGTGTTTTTTTTAAATATTTTTTTTACTGAGGAGTCAATGTTTTTATTATAATGTTTTACGAGATTCTAGCTGTATATATGTTGTATTGTGGTACTGTATTAGGATTAGTATTTGTATCCATTGTAATGTATTTCCCATCTTAATAGTTATTTACGTTTCAGTAACTTGATACGATACGCATGTGCACTGTCTAGTTTATATAGTGGAAATATGAAATAAACGCATATATGTTATTTTGTACTTTTATGTATTCTTATAAGCCGTGTTTACAGCTGGATATAAAATGTCATTTTGATAATTTATGTTACTGTTTGTATACAAGTATTGTATGTGTGACAATCCAATTAACAAAAATAAACTGAACATCTATATTACCCGAGACAGGGTGTTTTTTTATCAAACACTGACGAGGACCTGCTTAACTTCCTGTGTAAAACTAAATTTTAAGAAGAGCAAGGCTCACCTTTATTTAGTTAGAAGTCAAATTACAAATATCCAAATCCTTAAAAACCCTACCGTCAAAAACCAGTGCATGTTGCAATGTGTTCTCGCCTCTCACCGCTGCGAGGGACGTCAGCTTGTGAGAATATAAGAATCCATCATGAGTATCCAATTGAGATAAAGAAATCTCACCCGAGGGGTTAGAATTGCAACCAGGGACGAGGCTCTGCCGAGTGCCTGGTTGCAATTCTGATCCCGAGGGTGAGATTTCCCTATCTCAAATGGATCACTCATGATGGATTATTTTTCTCCCATTATGTGTTTATTACCGCAATAAAATCAATGGCTTTGCTGATTTAACGCCAGAATAAGGCGACGTCGACGTAACGTCATGACGTCATAAGTCACATGTCATGTAATATAGAAATATCTCACATGAGGAAAATGCCTATCTCAAATGAGCAGAAATGGGAGAAATGTGTGTTTGTCCTTAGTTTCTCATAAGCCGTGTTTACACTGGCTATATAATGTCATTTTGGTAATTTATGTTTTGTTTCTATACGAGTATTTTATGTTTGACAATCGAATAAACAAAAATAAACTCAAAATCTATATTACCCGAGAAATGTTTATATCAAACGCTGACGAGGACCTGCTTAAATTCCTGTGTATAACTAAATTTTAAAAAGAGCAACGCCCACCATTCATTTAGTTAGAAGTCAAATTACAAATTATCCAAACCCTTAAAAACCCTACCCTGAAAAACCCGTGCATCCATATTAACGACGTTGCGATGTGTTCTCGCCTCTCACCGCTGCGAGGGACATCAACTTGTGAGAAAGTGTCGATTCTTACGGATGTTTGGAGGTATACAATATTCGTTCTACCCAGGAAAACTGGGATTGTCTGCCTCTACCACAAAAACAATCGAGCGTTATATATGTCCTTACATGTGCTAAACTGACGTAAAGCACCTTTCAAACAAACAAACCTTCAAAAAAAACTGTTCACAGCTTATTTTTTTCTCATCATAGAAAACATCAAAGTGGAAAAATAAGTTAAAAAATACTTACCTAAATGTAAGCAAGAAATTTCCCCAAATATAACAAATTTACTGCTCTATTATTCTTTCTACTGGAAACTTACCGGTTTGTTCAATTGAATATTATGCGAATTAAATATACGAAACGTATTCGAAATATCGATTGAAAAAAGATCGATAAACGTGTATGTATTTGGCCTTCCATTAACAATTGCTATAGTCAAGTAAGTATACACTCTTTAGATTTAAAAATGAATGCTGAATACATTTTTAAAAAATCAAATATAATTGAAGTTCAAAATATGTACAATGGATCTTGAGAAAATCATTCATTAAAGTTTGAGATATTCGAATATCAATCCCCTGGGGTTGAGTCATTTCTCAACCACGGAGATAATTTTTTGGATGTAAATATAAGGATTGAATTCGATATTTCGACCTTTCTACGGGGTATAAAAAACATTAGCTAGTTTAAACTATTTCGATATTTCTACTGGTATGAAACACATTAGCTAGTTTAAAGTACTTCGATCTTTCTACTGGTATGAAAGTTTAACTAGCCGTATATGTTTCTCATAGTGTTTAACATCAAAAGTGTTAAATACTGTCATGTACTATATGGTTTAAATAGTATGCATTTGGTTGAAAATTTCACTTGACCATACCCCATCCATTTTGCTACTCTTTTGGTTATAAAGATGGCCGACCAATAGTCCTTAAAGAGACAAAAACTCACGATGTCCCGTTTTATTTTCTACGTAACTTTTATTTGTTAAATCATTAATATCAAGAATAAGAACAGTATTAATGAAATTATTTTTGCAATTTTACAAGAGTAATATATTTGAATAAGACGAAAACAAATGAAACATCAACATTTTATTTAATTTAATACAATCAGGTTTAAAGTCAAAATGATACTGGATAAATTGAGATGCTAACTTCACTGCTTGATGAACACTTCAAGATTGCCGTGCGTCCGTTTTACTCCTCCCAAATAGGGAAAATATGCACCCAAAGTCATACCAGGTACTTTTACACAAAGTCTGCTGGCGTTAAAGGGACACACGGCAATCTTGAAGTTTTTATCAAGCATTACAATTCGTGTCTCGATGTATTAATCAATTATTATTAAACTATAGGGTTATTATCCCTGATACGCCGTTTTGTACCACCTGGTATGACCCGTGATTTGCATTCTATATTTTCCCGCACGGGTTATCACACGCGATTTGCGGTCGATAACCTATGCGGGATGACTACCCGGAAGTAAGTGACGTCAATAACCGTAAATTAACTGACGTCATTAATGTGCAGGCCGCTTTTAACGTCCGTTTATAATCATTTCCGTTAAAATGAATGCAGGGGAAAAGACGTTTGAATCTCTTGTCACTTTTATTGAGTTCACGGCAAAAAATGTTTCAACAAAGCGTTCGATTCAGGTATGATTTTGCTTGATTACTTTCTTAATATTTAACAAATTTTGTTCGTCTGAACTGCACACCCTTCTACAAAATGAACTCTTTCCTCTATAGCAACAGGCATTGCGATTCATCCAGTACTTTCTGAGATCACCCGTTCCAAATGTTCACGGTCGTATACGCTTTCTCTCATTTCCAATACTTCTAAGAAAGTCTATATGAATCGAAATACCCGCTTGCGGTGGAGGAAAATGCCAATAGAACGTCAATAACAAAAAACACGCCTAAATCGAGCGCTTTGTTAATAAAGACATTTCCAAAATCGATAAATAAACATATAAAATAAAAGAAAGACTTTGCTCTTTTTCCAATACTCAGTAATAAATGATAA
This sequence comes from Cyrtodaria siliqua, assembly GCA_037043455.1. NCBI lineage: Eukaryota > Metazoa > Mollusca > Bivalvia > Adapedonta > Hiatellidae > Cyrtodaria > Cyrtodaria siliqua. The sequence continues at coordinate 139,275 of JAWPHD010004686.1, forward strand.
ATATAACTCTTCAATTTCCATTATCACACCTGACAGATCTATAAATATTTCAAAATAGTTTTTTCGTGTGTGTAGTTTAATGATAAATAAATTACAACTCTCATTTTTCCACATCACACCTGATATCATGCCTCGAACAATATTAATACATCGGTCGTACGGACCTCGGTATTGATATTGAATTCTCGGGATGATATCAGTTGTGATATGGAAAAAGGAGAGTGATAATTTATACGTATCATGTTGACTTTAAACCTGCTTGAATATTTAAAAATGGTGAGTTTTCATTTTTGCTTCGTTATTTTACCATATGTTTAAATGCAATATAATCAAGAGTTAGTAATATGAAAAACAATTTGCTTTATTAAATTCTTACAATTAATATTACTGATTTTGCAAATATAATTTATATCGAAAACTAACGGGACGTCGAGAATTTTGAAAAAAATCCAAATCACCGTGTGTCCCCTTAATGAAGTCTGCGTGGCATCAACAAACGAGGGAATTCCGCTTATCATTTCTCCTTTGCTGATGAAAACGTTGATCATTACGTGATTCCTGCCTTAATTCCATTAAGTAATAGGAAAGCTTATATTATCAGGATTTTATAACGTAAATTTCGACGATAAAACATGCTTCAACAATTTTTTTACTGAAAAAAAAAATGCGATAACTTGTTTCAAATTACCTATTAAATGTTTCTAATTTTACAATATGCAGATGTTTTAAGCCGAAATTAAGGTTTCATTTGATACCCCAGCCAATCCCACAGCTTCTTGGAGAAGGGTATGGATGGGGTATGAAAGTTAATACTCGAATCACGTAATGACAAATACAAAGTATCACAGTGCGGCGTAGAACTATTGGCTATAATAGATGCTGTGAACTACAAGTAGATGGTATTTTAATGTCAATATTTTTTTGCGTGAATAAAAGTCATTTAAGTATCAATGAATCAAGCAATGATGAGTAGTACAATTAAGTTAAATGATAGTTTATTTCAAAATCCGACAGATACTAAGGCCCGTGTGGTACAAGTATATACATGACAATAAGATGACAATGTAAAAGAAATAGTACAAATGCATAGTATAGTTAGTAATTTTACACATTCAAGTGTATGTGTATCCAGTGGAGAAGGTGATACAATGTTGAGTGAATGTTTCTATACAACAACATGTATATATAAATATATAAATAGTACAACTATATAATTATAACGCTAATTCGTAATACCTATTTGGAAAAGGTACAGAATTAAGATTTTGTTATCAATTAAAGGGCAATAACTCTGGCTTTACTGGGGAGATTCGGAAATAAATGTGTCGCGTCACATCCCACTTTTGGGATAAGCATTATAATCAAGTATAAACATTATTGCCAGCAATTTATACATTATTTGAAAAAGTTTTACATTTAAAACTAACATTATGATCCCGAATGATCAACGAAATGCATATCAACAAACTTTGGGTTACACGAGAAGTAGAGAAACAAAACATCCATGATAGCAATGCCAAAAGGGTAGCTGCTTCCTGTTATAAGAGTTATCTCCCCTTTTTAAACAAGTGACCCAAGAGGGCCTGTGTACGTTCTACTGGCTAAAGATAAAAGTTTAGTATAAGGGCCAAAACTGTCAAAAATCATCAACCGGAACTTGATGATGATATGTACAACTAAGCTTGGTACTGATCCTCCTTGTCAAGTTTCGCTGAAATACGACCAGAGGTTCAAGAGAACTAGTATGTACAAACGTTAGTATATTAAAACCTTTAAAGGGCAATAACACTGCCAGAAATCATTCAACCGGAACATGGCGATGACATGCACAACTAGGCTTAGTACACATCATGCCCGCCAAGATTCTTTGAAATTCGGCCAGAGTATCAGGAGAACTAGTCCGGTAGCAAAGTATTAAAACCTTTAAAGAGCCATAACTCCGCCAAAATTCAAGAAACCGTAATACGGCGATGATATGCATAACTAGACTTGATACTGTTCTTCCTTGCCAAATTTCGTTGAAATCCGGACAGGGATTCCTGAGAACTAGCCCGTATAAAGTTTCTGTATTAAAATCTTTAAAGGGCCATAACTCCACCAAAAATATTTCAACCGAAATATGTCGATGATATGCACAACAAGGCTTGGTACTGATCATCCCTGAAACGTTTCATTGAAATCCGGCCAGGGGATCAGGAGAACTAGTCCAGCCAAAGCCTCTAGAGGGCCATAACTTTGCCAAAAATCATTCAACCGGAACATGGCGACAATCTGCACAATTAAACCTGGTGTTGATCATCCCTGAAAAGTTTCATTGAAATCCGGCCAGGGGTTCAGAACTAGTCCAGACAAAGTCTGTGTATTAAAACCTTTAAAGAGCCATAACTCCGACAAAATCATTCAACCGGTACTGATCATCCTTGCAAAGTTTCGCTGAAATCCGGCCAGACGAAGTCCTCTTACCTTAACTAGGTAAAACACAGCATTTTTAAATTAAATCAAGGGCCATAACTTGGTTTTTACTAATCTGATTTGTTTTTCATATTTGCCGAGCTTTCATTGATAGTAACAATCTTGTAAAGTTTGGTAAAGATCGGATGAAAAATGAAGGCCCTATCGTGTTAACGAGGCAAAATTATGGCATATTGCAGAAAATCAAGGGCTATAACTCCGGTGTAAATGGTCCGATATGACTGGTATTCGAACTCTTCCGAGCTCTCATTGATATCAACAATCAGGTGGAGTTTGGTAAAGATCGGATGGAAAAAGAAGGCCCTATTTTGTTAAGAGGCAAAACATAGCAATTTTAACTAACTCAAGGGCCATAACGCTAGTGTTACTGGTCCGAACTTGTTGGTTTTTCAAAATCATCCGAGCTTTCAAAATTTAGTAAAGATCGGATGAAAAACGAAGGCCCTATCGTCCTAACGAGGCAAAATATAGCGTTTTTAAATATAAATCAAGGGCCATAACTCTGGTGTTACGGTTCCGATCTGACTGGTTTTCGAAATCGTCCGAGCTTTCATTGATATTAACAATCAGATAAAGTCTGGTAAGTATTGCATGAAAAACGAAGTCCCTATCGTCTTAACGAGGCAAAAGTTAACGACGACGGCTACGGACAACTCGTCATCCCATGAGCCAGAAAAATCAGATTTCTTAAAAAAGATATTTTCTCTGAAACTATCAGAGCTTGAGTTTTAATAGTTTGCATGTGGTCCATTACATGGTATTTAAAATGGTGAACCTGAAATCATGTTTGGACCCGCCCAGAGGCCACATATTTACATAGTTATATAGGAAAATATTATAATTTTATAAAAAATTGAAACTACTAGAGCTCATATTTTACAAGTAGTATCAAATTAGGGTCCTCTATCAAATATGTCAAAATGGCGACCCTGGGCTCAAATTTAGCCCCATCACTGGGGTCATATATTTACATAGATTTATGTAGAAACATTTTTTCTCAAACTACAACAGCCAGAAGTCTAATATTTTGCACGTATCATACGCTTCTGGTTCTCTACCAAGTCTATTAAAATGGTGACCGTTAACGCAAAGTGGGTCACACTGTTACACTGAGTTATTGGGGTCAACCTTGATATGACCTGCTCTAGGGGCCTACAGTGTTACATAGATTATTATTATAGGAATGGTCTATAAAAAGGTTTTATACTTTGCATCTAATCTTAAGGTCCTCTACCTATAAATACTGAAAAAGGGAACAAACACAACAAGATGTAACTGCATAGACACGGTTTTAGCGGTTTTAGTTTTTTATCGGTTTTATAGTTTGTTCAAATGGTGATACTGGAGTAAAATTTGACCCCGGTCTGGGGGTCTCAGTTTTACATAGAGTTATATTAGGAAATTGCTGTTGTAATTATATCTTGAACATGTGAGCACTTTGAGGCGAGGACTCTTGTTTAAAAACTGCAATATTTATAAAAATTGAGACTTTTTATGAGGCATTACATTATAAACACAATGCCATCGTAGGTCGGCAATGTACGACTCACTAAATCATATCGTATGCTTTATTATATAATGTAATATTAAGTAATATTAATATTTAAATGAGATGTATGTCTTCTTTATTGTCTTTTATTATCCCAAAGCCTTTGCCAATAATTGATATTGTCAATCCAAGCACAGCAATGAACTGGGCATATATATGGCTTACAGTGCAATTCGATAATTCCGTGACATTAGGGGATTTTCCTCTTGGTACACTGGTGGAGGGACTATAATCCTTTGGATAACACACACACAAACACTTCAACTCGACATACATGAGCATGATGCCAAATTTGCTAGAAAAGAATGACTGTTATGAACCCTGCTTCTTAGCTATAACCATTTTAGATATTTGTTTCAACGCAGTCATCCGTTTTGATAGCATACATCCTGTCGCCCAGTGGATAGCACAGTGGACTTTCAATCCGGAGAACCCAGGCTCAAGCCTCGCCGGTGCCGCTGAATTTCATCGGTGTGTTATTGGGCTAGACAATTTCCCTCGTGAGGACAGAGGTATCCTCTTATGTCGTACTGGGCGGAGTATATCGGAGTCTATCATATATATTTGTTATTAAGATAAGGCCAGGTTCCTGGATTTCGAAGTATCACTCTCCTCTCTCTGGGACGGGTCTTAATAACATATACTGTTTTGACGAGCCGTTAAACAACATTGTATTCATTCAATTCTGTTTCTTTTAAAGTGCATATTGAATAACTTCACTTTCAGTGCTATATTTCGTGATATAACGGAAACAGTCGGCTGTATTTATGGGACAGTTCACACACTATTAACAGAATATCTTCATATGAATAACGTGCGTGTGAGATGGGTGCCTCAGCTGTTAACACAGGATCACAAAGATATTAGAGTTAGACCTTCAATGAACTTTTTACAGCGCTACAGTAAAGAAGGCGAATCTTTTCTGGATAGGATAATAACAACTGACGAAACGTGGCTTTGGTTTTATGACCCTGAAACAAAACAACAATCGTCAATGTGGAATACTCCGGCAACCCCGTCACCAAAGAAAGCCAGGGTGTGTAAATCGGGAGGGAAACACATGTTTATCTTCTTCATGGTCTGAAATGGAAGACAGAAATGGAATCTTCTTTGCCATGCGGTGCCCGAAAGCAAGACTGTAATGCTGCATATCATTCAAAGGTACTTACTGAAGGGGGAATTTACCTATTCGAATATTTAAGGGTACGCATTTGAACTATATATTTGTAATTTAAGATATTTGCGATCTGAATTTTGTTTTGTCGTCATGTGAACAAGTTTTTAATAATAACGTCTCAAATATAGCTATGTTTGACGTTTTTCGTAAAAGTCGCGTTGCATTCAATTGTCCACGTTGTTTGCATCACAGAGTGTTAGTTTAGTCACATGCAATTATTATTTATATCCCACTGTTTGGTCTTGACGAGACCTTTCATCTTATATATAAATTATATCATTTAAATTAGGCTGTAAACTATTATTTATAGAATTTCCTATGTCCTTCGCCGCTTAATACCAAGGAATTTTAAGAAAAAACAATGTTAAAGCCATTTATCTTTTAAATGGCTCGAAAAAAATGCGCAATTTTAGTATGTTTTAGAAAATTTTAATTCCTATTGGAATTTAAAATAAAATTTGCTGGTCATCTGAATATTTGATATAATAATGTATAATGATCTACAAGAAAATGGAGTATTATCAAGTTTGTATAGACATGTGAAAGATAATTTTGGATATGAAAACTATCTGAATATTTTATGTACAAAAAGATTACGAAGTGTTTTTACTAAATTACGTTTATCTTCACAGATCGTTATGCAAGACATAGGATTGAAAGAAATGAAAGAGTTTGTCAAATATGTAATTCAACTGAAATTGAAGACGAATTCCATTTTATTTTAATTTGTACAGCTTATAATGATATTAGAAAGAAATATATCAGAAAAATATTACATACAAAGGCCAAATATGTTTAAATTTATAACACTTCTACAATCTTCAAAGAAGAAAGAACTTTTTAAATTAAGTAAATATTTGTCAGAGGCGTTTATTGTCAGATGTTCTATTCCAAATATTATTTCTTAAAATATATTCAAGTACATCCTCACATAAATTGTTATTTTATATATAATTCCTTTTGTTGTTTGATGTCCTTGGATTATTGATTAAAATGTGTGATTTATATGAGCTATGATTAATTAAGGAGTATTGAAAATTGAACTATAAGTGAGTGTGTAGAGTCTGACGTATATGTAACCTGTCATATGATTATAATTATGTATTACAAATTATGTATGTAATGATGAGAAACTGTAAAAGTTTAAATCAATAAAGTATCTATCTATCTATTTGAACCAATTAAAGGTATTTATTCACGGGTTCTTACAATAATTATGTTATGAATATACGTAAATGAAGTATGACTTTGTAACTATTAATTCAAAACTCGAATTTCAGGGTTTGGTATGGCTGGGTAAAACCATTTATATTGTGTCTATAGAGTTGGGATTAAAAAAATATGTAAGTTGTATAATATATATGTCGGTGAAGTACATGAAGAATGTCCGCAAATGAGTTTAGGTTTTATTGCTTAAAACATGATACAAATTTATAAATTATTAAACAACGAATAAACAGCTGAACATTTACAAAAAACCTTGATTATAATCTAGGTGCACATGCTTTATAAAAATATTTAAAGAATTAAATATGTTTGATGCTCTATCCAATAACTTTCTCAAGAGATCTTGACGTAAGTTGTGGTGTTTTGTTTCAGTAATAAAGACATTATAAGAACAAAATGTGTGCTCGTAAAATAGAATGATGACATGCAATTAAATCTTAACTTAATAGTATAGAGTTGCCTGACGGATATCATCTGACACAATGATACGGACGCCTTATGCAATGTTAAACCATCTGAAATATATGGGAAACTCCCATCATCTTCCTACCTGCATATTACTGTATTACGCTATATGTTCAACTAAGATATATTTTCCCTACATTATAGCAATGAGACACAATACAATATCAATAATTTGAGGATTTGGGAAAAGTGTGTGAGTTAGTAAATGAACCGACAGATGATTCTTGACCGAGGTATGTTGCATATGCCAGTTTGGTATTCAAATATTTGCATGTACTTACATAAACATATTGTTCAAAAACATCAAGCATAAGAAAGTATGGAAAGCCGTTTGGTTTTTAGCGGAGGTCCCAAACGGCTTTCCATAAAGAAATACAATTGAACAATACTGCTTAAAATCAAAAAAATCTTTGACAAAACATGTCTTTTACACCTTACCCTATAAATCGTTATTTCCGAAATCACTTTTGCACAACGTTTGGAACAAGTTTTGATCCCCTGCGAGCAAATTTGTAATTGTTTAGCAAACGAATATGACCAATGACCAATGACAGATAGACCAGATGCGAAAACCATGCTGTTTTACTGCGATACGACAACTTTTGGATTTTTTCTTCAGGTGGCGGGAGGTATACAGTACTGGTTCTACATAGCATCCAATACGGTGATCTGCCTCTACCACACAAAACTCGACCGTCATATATAGCCTAACATATGCTAAAATTGACATAAAAACAAATATAAAAAGATCGGACAGTGAAAGTAGCATTCAAGGAGGACAGTAAACCACAAAACACAGAAACAGACACGCAAACAGACAAACAAGAAGGCAAAAGCAATAATAAATGCAAACGACATCACAAACACAAAAAGGGTTGACAATAGGGCTACCGCCTTGGAACGGTCAGTGGCAAAGTAGGCCACTGGGGGTTTAAACCGGTTCTAGGGTGCACCAAACCTCACACTTACCCTACTGTCATCCCATTAAAACAGGACAGTGTAAATAAAGAAATCCCCGCCATGATCTAATATCTAACCAACAAGGCAGCTTCAATAGGCAATATAAGTAAAACACAAATATGCTCGTGTAAATATAATACAAAAAAACAATAGCCTAGAAAGCCACAATGAAGGTACTCAATGACATTGCAGAAGCCAGAGCAGTAAGAGAATAAACCATTAAGGGCACGACAAGAAAGATCATGGACAAACATCAAACGCCACCGTCCCAATGGGCTTAAGGTAGGCGTCATCATAGGGTCCACAGCCTGTCCGGTCATCGTTCTAACAAAACAAAACACCATTCTAACAAAACAAAACCGATTAAAAACAAGATATCCGGATAGGCTGGCGGACGGACAGACACACGGACCTATCACTGCTGTGCAAAGTTTCATTGCAGTTCCTTTAGTAGATTTTGAGTTATTCTCCGCAAAAGCATTATAACTTTACAAAGGGCAATAACTATAGTTTGAATGAGCACTTCCCCTTATCGCCCTCTATCATTGTATGAAGTCTAATTGCAGTCCCTTTAGTAGTTGTTGAGTTATGGTCCGGACAAGATCGACAAAACGGCAACTATATGCTTTCCCTTCGGAGAGCATAAACATGGGAAACTGAGTTGACTCAGGTTCTTGACATGACAACGACACACTAAGGAATTATTCGGCCAAATGTCATGCTTGTATCACTATTTGAACTATTTGGCCAATATTACTTAGTATTATCCTCCGCTAATACAAACAAGCTGAATGCGAGCGCAATCGATTGCCTGCACTCAATGTTTATAAAAATGTTTGGCTGAAAGTATTTTAAATACTGATATATAGTTGTATTTTAAATACTGCTATATACTTTGCAAAGGGGTTGGCGTGGTCTAATGGATAGCACGGTGGATTTGAAAACCGGATGGCTCGGGTCCAAGCCTCACCGGTGACACTGTGTTTTGTTGGTGTGTCCACGGGCAAGACATTTTCCATTTTCCTCCGTCGTATGGGACGTAAATCGGGTGGTCCTTTGAGGATGTAAGAGAACCACAGAAAACTAGTCTTTCGTAGGAATAGGGCAGATTCCCGGATTCATGTGTATTTTAATGAATGTGAATACCCCCGCACACACAAACACCCCACGCCCACCCCAACCCCACATCAAAGAAGCCGTCAAGCATATTTAACAAGTTTGTCGGATGTTAGGGAGCACGCACCGAGTCCAGCTTTGTTCATCATAGGAGTTTACGAATAACATTATTATTCTAAAATGCACCAGAATCAAAGAATTTCTGATGGGAATGCCACTTAAGTCAACCAAGATCCACATCCGGATATTGTCTTTACACCGCACCAACCACTCACCCCATGTTAGAGAAATATATTGGAGAGTGTGATCGGGGATGATCCTCCTCCTAACCACCCACGAACAACAAAAAAAAACAGCATAGATTCTAATATTCTCTGATAAGTGTCCATCGAATGGGGACATAAACCGCGCGGTCCCGTGTATCGTAGTCTATTTATTCTCCGAACACGTTAAAGAACCATAAACAGCTATTCATTAATAAGTAATCAGTAAGAGTAGGACAGGTTCCAGGATTCCTATGTATTTTTCCCCTATCTCATGTACATAGTATAATGTGTTAATCAGCCGTTAAATAAGGCCACACTTAAGAATATATTAGTTTGTCGTCAGACGTGTTGGTGCTTCGTAGTACCTATATATACCTTGCGGAAACGGACATGGGGCACTTGTTTTTCACACAAAAGTTTTGAAAAGTTGAAATATGATAGATTACAGACTGAGATTTTTTGTAATTTTTGTTTCAATAATTATTAAACATAAACAGTTCATGGCAAAAATCTACGTATTTTATAACGTGTCTGATGCAACTGAAGTAATTTGTTTGTTCTAAGTGTATCAATATCATGTTTTATAATAATGTAACAATAAAAACAAAACAACACAGAAATATGTAAAAAAATAAATCGGGTTTTGGGTGGGGTGGTGGGATGTGGGTGGGTTGATGGGTTAGGGGTTGGGTTGGACAATACCCTAATACGATTGAGTTAAGAATAAGAATATGGTTAGTAACGACAAAATGGAAGTTTACCTAAATCAAAAAGTGCGTCTAAATTACTTATGCATCCATCTGGATAATGATATAAGAGATCACCGATGCCGACGCTGACTAAACTTGATTTACCAGACTTGTTCATATGTAAATAGTAATAAAAGATTAGATAAGTTCGAAAACCAACTGACTTACACCACATGACACACCATGCGACCCCATTTTCATACCCTTTTTTCTTACTTTTCTTTAAAACTTTTTGTTTTTTGAAGTTACCTTTGTCATAAAAGAACACACACACACGCGCACGCACGGACGCACACATACACGCACGTGCATTCGCAAACGCATACGTTAAACACATTAAATTGATTTCCACCGAATTTGTGAGAAGATTTGTATCGACGAAATACAAATCATGTAATCATATTATGGACACCATTCAACCTTAAACGAGTAGAGCTTGCCGGACTTTAAGTGCGGGGAGGGCGTTACGGGTAAACCACAGTTGTTCATTATTGTATTTAACAAATACAATTTTCTGACAATGCACCATAAATCACCAAATGAAAACCGGCGAACAGGACTTCACGCCCCTCCTCGCCCCCTGCCCGTCCCCCGCCTCCCTCTAAACTCAAATTCTGGATCCACATCTGATTTATCCCATTGGAATAATTGTTTTGGTATATTGTTTTTTGTTGAAGCTGTATCAAGTTATGCCTTCGAACGCTTAGAATTTAGTAATCACATTTTAAAAGCGTCTTTAAAAGCAGTGAAATGGAGGGGAACCTTATCTACCGTCTATAAAATTAAAATTGTAATACGCTGACATTAAGAATACAAATTACGTTAAATGTCAAAATTAGAAAAAGGTCAAGAAGAACTGCTGTCCGTAGCTGAATAGGACTAGATATCAAGATGTTGTGGTGTATTTAGATTTTCACGACATATGGTTTATGGGATAGTTTGAGCAACATTAGGGCACATACTTAAATGTTATGAAAGAGTCCCCACCACACCCAACGACCTACCTCGCAACCCCCACTACCACCACCACCACCACACGTCAAAAAGATATACAGCACGTCATAGGATTGAATTATATCGAGTAACCTTAAATATATTCGTTTAAAGTCGAGTTTGAAAGACATTCACATAAACAATCTTCTGAATAGGTCTATAGCAAAGATAGTAATTATAAGATGCATTTATGATGATATATAAGAGGCGCTATACATTACCTTTCCCATTATATATTGATTAAAGTTGTGGTTTGCTTTCAGTTATAAATTCGACCTTGTCAGAACAAAAATGTGTGAATTTAAGATAGAACTAAAAGGAATTCACAGCGGTCAATTCTCTTTAACCTGTATCCTGTATCCCTTTAAATGTACAATAAAACAATACATCACCCACCCCACCCACCCTGGGCCCCTTGGCAGACATCCGAGTTTGAACTTATAAAATAGTTTGATATGTTGTTTATCTTTTATAGACGATTGTTATGTGCACAAATAAGAAAGAAATACAGTGTAAATGATATTTGTTAGTGTATTTGACCCTTTGACACCATTTCCCTGGGCCCCCAATCTCATTAAAATCCTAACCTAATTACGTTTTGATACTCTCGGCTATTGGATCTGACCACATTGCCTTTGCAGTCACGTCATATCGACCTTTCATCTAATCAATATTCATGAGAAGATCAACTAAATTCAAACAAATGAAATCGCTCGTTTCATATGCACTTCGTTTGATATGTTGTTTATCTTTTATAGACGGTTACATATACCAAGTTATGTGCACAAATAAGTATTTAATAGAGCATGAGTATTGCACGTGTACGGGGAGATAATGCACGAGCGTTAGCGAATGCATTATCGTCCGTACATGTGCAAGACTCATGATCTATTGTATTTATACCACAATAACTAACATATGCTGTGTATATCCTCGGGTATTACACGATGCATAGTGTGTATTTAGGCTATTGTGGTATAAGGAAAAAATACAGTGTAAATGAGTTTTTAGTTTATTTGACCCTTTGACACCCTTTCCCTTGGCCCCACGGGAGACGCAGGAGGGAAAATAATATAGTATAATCCCATCAACATGACATTCCATTTGAAACATAATTACAAAAAATAAATAGTAAAAATAATAACACCACCCCACCCACCCACACTGGGCCCTTGGCAGACGTTCGAGTGTGAAATAATAAAATCGTTTGATATGTTGTTTATCTTTCATAGACGATTACATAAACCAAGTTATGTGCAAAAATATGGGAAAATGACAGTGTAATTGAATCGTGAGTGTGTTTGACCTTTTGACTCCCCTGAGGGCCTCTGGGTGCGGAGACAAAAATAATGTTGCTCTTGCACACCGTCGTCATATGGTGAAAGCATACCCTAAGTTTGGTTGAATTCTGTTCAGTGGTTTAGGGGGAAATATGTTAACGGACGGACGGAGGGACCGAGGGACGGAGGGACGGACGAACGTAGGCGATGTTACTATACCCGGGTTTTTCTTCAAAACAGTGGGTATAACGATGACAGCAGATGTCTGCAGTAACCTAATTCATTCAGATAATATTCGGGGAAATAGTTGCACTTCATTCATCTATCGGACTGCAAGTATAGAGCAACTAAATCTTAACAATAAAGAGTTGCATAAAGATATAATCTAAAACTTCTTTTGGCTAATATAGCATTGCATTGCACTCAACCAAACATAACAAATACACGGTACCTGATATAAAAGGTCCGTTCTTTATACAGCTATCTGTAGCTAAATTTAAAGCTACAAAAAAAGCTTAATCTGCTTTAGATATGGCCTCCTTATGAAACGTTAGACCTTCTAAAATATTTGAGAATCTCCCATCCAACATCTTCCCAACTGCATGTTATTGCCTTATAATATTTTTTCATAAAATTGAAAAATGCGAATCGTTTCTTAATATACCTACATTGGGTATATTAAAATCGCCTCCGTTTGTCCGTCTGTCCACCCGTCTGTCTGTCCAACGTCTAACGGAGGCCCGGGGTGGGTGGGGCGATGGGATTTGGGGGAAGGGGCATAAATACACTTATAATGCAATCACAGTGTCATTTTCCCATACTTTTGCACATTATTTGGTATAATAGTCGTCTATAAAAGAGATACACAGCATGTCAAATGATTTATTATTTAAAACTCGGACGTCTTCCGTGGGGTTGGGGTTGGAAGGGTCGGGTGGTGGTGGGAGGGTAACAGGTGGTCAATTATATTTTATTATGTTTCATACGGAAATATTGAAGAAGTGTTTAGTAATTTGTTTTTCTCTATATGTGTGGCAGTAATTTAGCAGTAATATCCCACTGCCGTTCACATTCTGTAATAGTGTATAACGCGAGATATACTAAATACAACAGAGGATGCTCTTCAAAACATTAGCAGTTATGTTCCACTATATTTCACATTCTTGTAAAAGTGTGTGATGTGAGATATTCTCAATACTATAGCGTGTGTTTATCACAGTCTTGGAAGTGGTAAACTGTGATATTACGGTCCGTGATCTTTCACATTCTGCATAAGAGTGTGTGACGTGTAACCACTTGTACCATAGCTCTAATGGTTTTCCCTTGTTCTTATGATATCATTTTCATAAACCTGAAGGTCTGAGCCTGAACTGTGCTATAAATGCCGGTATATTTCAGCCGTGCTATAAATGACAGATTCGGCAGTTATACTATGGTCTGCTCAATTTTACACGCGCGTAAAACCTGTCAAGCAAATATGTAAAACATCAAAACAGCACTCCTTGACATTGGATTTTCCCAATAATATACAAAGGTGATTGGCTGCAATAATCAAAACATGGGTCATGCGCATGCTGCATGATAATGCTATTTCCTGATTGGATCGAGCTGTTATGTTTACTGAAAACTGCAACGCCCTAAATCTTCTTGCACGCGCGTACTTGGATAAATGGCTAAGGTACAAAACATTTATAGCATAATTTTCTCGTATGCGATTTATTCTGCACTCTCAGGCCTGCGGCCCTCTAGAAGCAGTATAAATCGCATATACTCGAAAAATCATGCTATGAATATTACTTATCACAGTTAAGTATGATTTAATTTAATTTAATATATCATGTTCATTATAATTTATATCACTGTGTATGTATAATATATGGTATGCTATTACCTGTCATAGTTTAAATGATCTATTGTTCTGTGTGCTTTATTTCTCTGTCACTATATGTTGTATTTGTTCATTGAATTGGACATGCTATTTAAATCCCGTACATTAGTTCTCTGTATGATTCACAATTGTAGTCGTTATTTATTACGTGTTATTGCGCACTGCACATTTGCACATATTAATCTCTGTAAAGAGGAAATAAAGAGAATAAATAAATACATACTATTTAATTATTGTTAATAACATACTTAGGTCTGGAAAACTCGACTAGTGTTTGTTGTATTAATCATTAATATTAATGCACATAAGACTTAAATTATTGTTTAGTGATCGAAGTTTATTGAATATGTCCGGGAGTATTAAAATGAGCTGTGACTGAGCCAATAAAGTGTCTGATGTTAACCCGTTCTTATGACCAACTCATAATATTGTCATGTGCAAATCATACGCTTATCATGGCCAGTTTATGAATTATTCATTATATTCTCTTGAGTAACTCTTAATACTCTCTTAACCAACTAATAATCTTCTTATGTATATCTCATAACCTACTCATGACCAACTCATAATATCCTTTTGACCAACACATTGCCTTCTCATTACCACCTCATTATATTATCATGACAAACACATGCTTAACTCGTAATATGCTCATGGCCAACTCTTACTACTCTCATAACCAACTAATAATCTTCTTATGTATAACTCATAACCTACTCATGACCAACTCATAATATCCTTATAACAAACTCATTGTCTTTTCATTACCATCTCATTATATTATAATGACAAACACATGCGTAACTCATAATATTCTCATGGCCAAATCTTACTACTCTCATAAACAACTCATAAAATGCTCATGACCAACTCATAATCGTCTAATGACTAACTAATGATAAACTCATAATATTATCAGGAGTAACTCATAATATTCTCATAGCCAACTTATACTTTTCTCATGAATAATTCATAACGTTCTAATGACCAACTCATTACCTTCTCCTGTCCAACTCATAACTTTCTAATGAAAAACTCATTACCTTCTCAAGACCAACTCATAACCTTATAATGACCAACATATTACCTTCTCATGACCAACTCATAACCTTCTCATAACTAACTCATACACATAATCTTAGTCATACGAAGATTATGAATTGGTCATGAGTAACTCATTATATTCTCATAACCAACTCATAAAATTCTCATGATCAACTCAATTTTCTCATGACAAACTCTTAATCTTCTCATGAGAAACGCAAGAGAACTAGTAACATTCTGATGAATTACTCCTAATATTCTCAAATCCAACTTATGATATTCTCATGACCAATTTATAATGCATAATGCATAATTCAGTGTAAATCAGTACACATTAAACTATATGCATTTGTATTACATTGTTTGTCTAATAACATGCACTCTTGTACCTCTATATTATTTGTGCAATAATCAACAACAAGAAAATGAAAAAATACCGAAACGAAATTGCCGTTTGTCCCTTTTATATCCGGTCAATTGTTGCATATACACATAAAATATACGAGGGACGGTCATTAAATAGGTGCACTTTTACCGATAAGTAACATAATACATAAACCTGAGCAAAATGCTCGATGTTCACAGGTAGTTTTGTCCTTGACTGATTATATGCAACATTCATTTTCAATTGGTACACTATATAATATCAAAACCGGTCATTTGTACATGGTATGTATAAATGGCGACATGGACTCAACGTATGAAGAACAGCGTGCAATGATAAAGTTTCTTCTTGAAGAAGGGGAAACGCGGGTTAATATTTTGAAACGACTTCAAAATAGGTTTGGAGATGCGTGCATGTCACGTAGGACGCTTTATTCGTGGGTAGCTCTCGTTTTCGTGGGGTTAGAACAAGCCTGCACAATAGGTCTAGGCAAGGGAGACCAAGTACCACAGTGACCCCACAAATGGTAAAAAATATTGAAGACTTCATCATGAAAGATAGGCAAGTCACCCTGAAAGAGGTGGCTAATAGATTTGGCATTGCAAAAGGGTCCGTATTTAAGATCGTTCGGGACCACCAGGGGATAAGAACGGTAAGTGCTCGATGGGTGTCAAAACACCAGACCAAAAAGCAAATCGGAAGACAATTTCTAAAGATCATCTAGCTTGTTATAAAAAGGAAGATGATACCTTTTTGAACCATATCATAACTGGGGATGAAACATGGATTCATCACTCTGAGCCTGAATCAAAGGTTCAGTCTAAACAATGGAAAAGAGCTGGATCTCCGTCCCAAAAGAAGTTCAAACAGTCGCCTTCAGCTGGGAAAGTCATGGCCATCATTTTCTGGGATCATAATGGTGTTCTTTTGAGGCACTATGTTCCAAAAGGTCGCCTGTCAATGCAAACTACTAATTTGATGTTGTCTTGCCAAAATGGAATGAAAATTTGCGTAAACTGAGACCCAAGACTTCGAATGAAGAATGTGATCCTTTTGCATGACAACCCCCAGCTCATACTTCTGCCAAAACGGTCGATTTATTGAAGACATACAAGTGGGAAACTCTTCAACATCCCCCCTATAGCCCTGACCTAGCTCCTAGTGACTGTTATTTGTTTCCAGAATTGAAGAAAATGCTTGCTGGGAGGAAATATGCCACCAGAGAGGCATTGATTGGGGCTGTAAATCAGTATCTTCGACATAGGCCTACATCTTGGTTCGCCGAGGGCATCAGAAAGGTCCCATACCGTTGGCAAAAGAGTATAAAGACAGAAGGAGAATACTACGAGAAGGAGTAAAAAAGAAAATTAAAAAAAAATTGTCAAAAAAAGTTATTGGTGTTGTGCACCTATTTAATGACCGTCCCTCGTACACTGATTTTTTTTGTTTCTTCAAAAAAGAAAAAACATGAACATTATAATATTGATAGTTTGATGTTAACATCATGATCCATGCATTTTTTTCTTGTTTTTTGCTTTGTTTGTGTGTTTCTTCAGTGTGTTTTTTTACTCTTTTTTTATCCCATCATGCACATCCTTATAAACGGATTAGTATCATCATCATCGTCTTCCTGAACTTCCACAATGTATTTGATGATGTCGTTTATATTTGTATCATCACCGTCACCAACACCACCACAGACGATTTTGACCATTTCTGCGTCGGCCTTTAGTTACGAATAATGAATATGTTATTTTTTCGATATTAGTTAATGTATATATTTTCAGTAAGAGTTCATATATATCTCAATAACATTGTTTTCTTTTATGAATGTTGTTTTATGTATGTTTAGGGCCATATATGACGAACAATGTCTTTGTGGTACTAATTAAAATAAGAAATACATTCGTTATGTATTAATTAATACATATGCCTGTATATATGAATTAAGATACTAGTCAGTCCTAGTGTACTTATATGAAATACTAGTACTAGAATAATGGCTGTTTATCTTACGGCATCTCCTATTGTACTTTTTGGGGGAAACTGCCTGTATGAATTTATGATTTAAGATATTAGTCAGTATTACAGGCCTGCCAAAACTTTTTAACACAGAATCCTGAGATTTTTAAAATTTAAGATTTAAAGCGCGGAAAGAAAAGTTTTAAATGAAAATTTGCAGCGCGCGACTTGATTTTCGCACCACTTTTTTTAATAATAAATTAGCATAAGAATTATATGAGAAAGACTTTAATTTCTACCACATCTTTTGTTTATGAAAGTGCACTTACTTTTCTAAACAGATGCGTTCTTAATGCAAATACAAAGTCTTCATAACTCTTATACAAATTATAATCATCGTACACACCAGCAGTTGTTATAGTGTTACCACACGCTAGGAGTTGCCAGTTCCTCACACTTGCGATTTCAGTTAGCTTGACCAATTAAAGAAGTCACAGATATATTGTGTTATTGCACATTATGTCACTGAAGGAACTAATTATGCTCTTAGGTGTTAACTGTATATTCAGTCAGTGCATTACACGGATGACCCCCGTTGATTTGGCATTTGCAAATACTCCTCTGACTAGGGAGCGTAACAGGACCAATTCAGGAAATAGCTGAAAAACTGTGAAAATATAGCTGTTAGATCATGAACATTTTGTTTTGATGAAAAATCCGGAGATTTTACACTTAAATCCTGGGATCCGGAGAGTGACTGAAAAATCCGGAGAATCCGGAGATTTGGCAGGCTTGGTATTAATATACTTAATATGAAATATAGTTGATGTTTATCTTACCACATCTGCTGTTGTACTTTTCGGGAAAAACACTGAAGCCAGCGGATTTAGCTGATGGCCACGGCACGTGATAGTAGACTTTCAGTTTCGGGGAACGAATATTGGCGCTTCCGGATTAAGCTGTATCTTATGCTTAATGACATCCATGATTTTAACTGAGTCTGGCTTTCACTATTGCTTTTAGTCTACACACGTAGTGAATAGCAACGGCGCCAGTGACGACACATAACGTTACGTCGCGTTGCGCATGTCAAGGCACGTGATAGTGTGACGCTCCACGCTTTCACTCAATTTTTGTTAGGAGATAATTTGGGTATTCTCTTATACTTAAGGGGGCACTCCTCAGTTTCGCATGAATGTCCATGGTGTAAATCAGAAAGAAATCAACTAAGCATCTTTTAGGTCCATTGATGGTCTTTATAATAATTATGAAGCACATGTTTGATGTTTTTTTCAGTTTTGATTACTTCTAACTTTATTTTGGTGTATTGGAATATGCATTCTTTGGGTTTTTTGGAGGCTATAAATAGAAAAATGTGAACCAATCAAAAACTTCCTAAAAGTAGTTAAAATGGCTGATTTTCACTGACGAGGAGATCAGCGTGGAATAACTTTTTAAAATGCCGGACTAGGTATGTAAAATTTAGCATTTCCTGATATGCAAGAGCATTATGAGTGCAGACATGACCCTGATATGTGTAGGAAATTTTTTAATTTTTATTTATTGACATTTGAAAGATTGCTAAAATTGCATTTTTAGCATGTTTTAAGGGGTGGGGTAATCTTAAAGAAATGGGACTAAAGTTGTACAGAAAATGCTTTTGATACTTTTATTTGGTATGGAAACATGGGTAATTTTATTGTCTTCTAAGAAATGTATGACACAATGATGATGTGATTTATTTTTGCTCAAGGATTCAGGCTAAGAGCTTGTCAAGTGTTTGATGATTGAGAAATGTACATTAAACTGTGGAGTGCCCCCTTAAGGGTCAAACCTTTTTTTACTAAAACAGTCAAATGAAGGATTTTTTGTCTGTATTTCAACATATTTTCAAATTTTGTTACCATTCGGTTTCTTTGCGAAGAGAACTACTTCGGTTAGAATGTAATTTGTCGATAAGGCAAACCCGCATTGCTACGAAACCCAGATTATGAACACCTCGGTAAAATATGTATATTGTAATACTCCGCGATGCACCGTATCTTGAGATATCTCGATATATGTCTAATTTATCTTGAGATACTCCATGTTGAGATATCACATTTTATCTTGAGATATCTCAATTTATATTGAGATATTTGTATTAAGATATCTCAATTAATCTCAAGATATCTCAAGATATCTCAAGTTATCTTGAGATAACTGTCTTGAGATATCTTAAGTTGTTTTGAGATAATTATCTTGAGATATCTCAATGTGTCTTGAGTCATTGATATCACAAAATAAATAGAGAAATATCTTACAATTTCTCAAGATGTATCGCAACTTATCGTGAGATATCTAACTTGCGATATCTCAAGATCCCATGTGTCTTGCGGTTGGTATATGCAATTTTAGTAGGATTTTCTAAGTCTGAGGTGGGCTTTTTTCCATTTAAAAACTAACCATTGGTGTAATTCTTGGGTTTGCCATAACACTGTTTCAATATATGTACAGTTTGCTAATGGTAACGTCCCATTTAAGTACTGGTTGCTATGGTATTTTGATGTCATAGTAAAATGACGTTAAACATAGAATAGCATGTGGGGTGACGTCATGTCACATGACGTCATTATGTTGTGTCGCGTTAAAATAAAAAAAAATCGCATAAGATAGCGGCTTTATATAAATCGGGTTATAGGAGGCAACTTTTTAGAGAGGAAATGACTTCTGATTGCAAATTTCAGACCTTTTTCATGCTATGGAAAAAAAACAGACCGAAAGAAAAAAGTTTGCAAAAAAAGCTGTTAAAAAGGCTATTTCAGTGTTATCTTAAAAAGGTGCTGTTAGGCCAATTTTTGGACAATCGCAATAATGCGTATGTCAAGACGTCCGGAATAAATTCGCGAAATGGAAAAAGGGGCGTTTCAAATTTTTTTAACGGACAACTTTCCCTTAAGGGTCAAACCTTTTTTTACTAAAACAGTCAAATGAAGGATTTTTTGTCTGTATTTCAACATATTTTCAAATTTTGTTACCATTCAGTTTCTTTGCGAAGAGAACTACTTCGGTTAGAATGTAATTTGTCGATAAGGCAAACCCGCATTGCTACGAAACCCAGATTATGAACACCTCGGTAAAATATGTATATTGTAATACTCCGCGATGCACCGTATCTTGAGATATCTCGATATATGTCTAATTTATCTTGAGATACTCCATGTTGAGATATCACATTTTATCTTGAGATATCTCAATTTATATTGAGATATTTGTATTGAGATATCTCAATT
Source organism: Cyrtodaria siliqua (assembly GCA_037043455.1). Classification (NCBI taxonomy): domain Eukaryota; kingdom Metazoa; phylum Mollusca; class Bivalvia; order Adapedonta; family Hiatellidae; genus Cyrtodaria; species Cyrtodaria siliqua. The sequence continues at coordinate 160,080 of JAWPHD010004686.1, forward strand.
AATCTCAAGATATCTCAAGATATCTCAAGTTATCTTGAGATAACTGTCTTGAGATATCTTAAGTTGTTTTGAGATAATTATCTTGAGATATCTCAATGTGTCTTGAGTCATTGATATCACAAAATAAATAGAGATATATCTTACAATTTCTCAAGATGTATCGCAACTTATCGTGAGATATCTAACTTGCGATATCTCAAGATCCCATGTGTCTTGCGGTTGGTATATGCAATTTTAGTAGGATTTTCTAAGTCTGAGGTGGGCTTTTTTCCATTTAAAAACTAACCATTGGTGTAATTCTTGGGTTTGCCATAACACTGTTTCAATATATGTACAGTTTGCTAATGGTAACGTCCCATTTAAGTACTGGTTGCTATGGTATTTTGATGTCATAGTAAAATGACGTTAAACATAGAATAGCATGTGGGGTGACGTCATGTCACATGACGTCATTATGTTGTGTCGCGTTAAAATAAAAAAAAATCGCATAAGATAGCGGCTTTATATAAATCGGGTTATAGGAGGCAACTTTTTAGAGAGGAAATGACTTCTGATTGCAAATTTCAGACCTTTTTCATGCTATGGAAAAAAAACAGACCGAAAGAAAAAAGTTTGCAAAAAAGCTGTTAAAAAGGCTATTTCAGTGTTATCTTAAAAAGGTGCTGTTAGGCCAATGTTTGGACAATCGCAATAATGCGTATGTCAAGACGTCCGGAATAAATTCGCGAAATGGAAAAAGGGGCGTTTCAAATTTTTTTAACGGACAACTTTCCCTTAAGGGGGCACTCCTCAGTTTCGCATGAATGTCCATGGTGTAAATCAGAAAGAAATCAACTAAGCATCTTTTAGGTCCATTGATGGTCTTTATAATAATTATGAAGCACATGTTTGATGTTTTTTTCAGTTTTGATTACTTCTAACTTTATTTTGGTGTATTGGAATATGCATTCTTTGGGTTTTTTGGAGGCTATAAATAGAAAAATGTGAACCAATCAAAAACTTCCTAAAAGTAGTTAAAATGGCTGATTTTCACTGACGAGGAGATCAGCGTGGAATAACTTTTTAAAATGCCGGACTAGGTATGTAAAATTTAGCATTTCCTGATATGCAAGAGCATTATGAGTGCAGACATGACCCTGATATGTGTAGGAAAATTTTTTATTTTTATTTATTGACATTTGAAAGATTGCTAAAATTGCATTTTTAGCATGTTTTAAGGGGTGGGGTAATCTTAAAGAAATGGGACTAAAGTTGTACAGAAAATGCTTTTGATACTTTTATTTGGTATGGAAACATGGGTAATTTTATTGTCTTCTAAGAAATGTATGACACAATGATGATGTGATTTATTTTTGCTCAAGGATTCAGGCTAAGAGCTTGTCAAGTGTTTGATGATTGAGAAATGTACATTAAACTGTGGAGTGCCCCCTAAACTCATAACCAGTCCGATATACTAATTTATTTTAACACAGTCTGCTGCTTTGTAATTATCATCACTTTCGGTGACAGTTTTCTAAGGTAATGACACATAAAATATCTCTCCCCAATATTCTTTGCCATCTGCTATATTTCTAATACTAAACCTTTTGGAAACTTTATAAATTGAAAGACCACACCTCTATTGTGATACCTAGTTCATTATTTAGGCCATATTTAATTTATTTGGTTGTAATTTTTACTTCTAAACTATCCTGTCGGCCTGTACTTTCGAGAAAGCTAACGTGAGGTATGACTGCCATTTTATCGATATTTTAGTATAAAAATGAGAATGTATTGTATGAAACTAAATTATAGAATAATGCATACTGATATTTAAAGAAATGTTTTGTATTTGAACTAAAATGACATTGCCTATATGGCCGATCATAGAATGTTACATGCAGTGATGTGTAGCGAGTTTCAGACACCATATATCTACAGCACTTTGAAGCCATGACCCTGCATTAATTGTAAGACATGCGTATTCATATCGCACTGATATCGTTTATGAAATAAGTCTCATATTTCTGTTGGAAATATTCGAATGTATGTAACTTATGAACTCTACTATAAAATATGTAAACACATCACCTTCCGAGGTTACCTTTATTTCATCATGGACTTCGACATGTATTGTATCTATTTTCTACCTTGATTCAGAGTGCTGAGTTTTATATTGCGATAGTGTAGACTAGCACAAACTGTGTTGTTATTTCACGATAAGTCATAATCATTGGCACGCTGTCGTAAATTTGCCTATTTGAGGCGAATAGTTAGGCGAATGCATGATTCCCTGATATTATCTGATTTATAGATGTGGACCACCAAGTGGTATTAAAATTATGTCGAGGGTTTAATAATTTGTTTCAACTGGAACGGATAACTGAAACGCTTGCATAGACTTACGCCATAAGCTGGGGTCACATTGTAGTTTTGTACATATGTAGATACTTTTGTTTATTTCTAGTTTTCGACTGTGGATGAACAGATTAGGTAGAAAATTGTACCTATTATACATTGCGGATGTCTTACTTAAAAGTGGATAGGTCTAACGACTCTACATTACATTAATCTAAAATATGGTTGCTCATAGCTTTTGTAATGATCTTCTTAATTATAGCTAATGTCCATGTATCTGATTATACGTGTCGTCATGCATTATATATATTGAAACTTATTAACCATAATGATGTTTTCTCAATATGAATAAATGTTATTTGAATACTTCTGTTTTGGTGTTCCCTAAAAGTCCAATATATGTGTTGAGTTTTGAGATGTATTTAAATCTAAAAGACGTGTACATTACTGACACGCCGACCCCATTTTAGGAGAGTTATGGTGGTTTAGGATGGTAGTTGTTGACTTGTCAATGGCAGCCATCCTGGATTGCCATAACTTATGTCGACCGACTTTAAAATGAATCCCGAGATTAGCCAGGGCGGAGTTCAAGAACCTAGTTTATTCAAACTAGTGTTACTAGAATGTCCTCTTGTTATGAGACTTCATGAAACTTTAAAAACAACTATCGAAACAGCAAACGATAGGGTCGGGTTGTTACAATAGCAGTCGTTTAACGAATATTCGTGCTTCTGGATTAAGCTGTATCTTATGCTTAATGACATCCATGATTTTATCCTTTTGCTTTTAGTCGCAATGTGAATAACAACGACGTCAGTGATGAGACATAACGTTACGTCGCGTTGCACATGTCCGCGCGATAGGTTGCGTATAGCTAAATATAGCCTGGCTGAAGCCCCGCCTTTTGTTGTGTACGATTCAGTACAGAAGTGAAAGTTCACAGAGTTCACAGAGGTCAGCAGATATAATTTTGAAATATTCAACATGCATTTTCAGGAAGGATAAACTATAGGTAAAATCATCCCCATCAGCTAGGATCATTAAATTAAATAAAAAAATATTTTTTAATGTTTTTGAAAATTTAACATCCATTGTAATTACTTGTCAATATTCAGTGCGGATTCAATAGTGTTTGTAAACACAGACATGTGCAGAGCGATTGAGCTGAAAAAGTTGTCTTTTTCACACTTTCAAAGGTTTTGTGATGGCAATATCTATGAAATAAGGTAATTTAAAGAAAATCTGGTGTATAATTCTTGAGATATTGGCTGACAGGTGCAACAGGAGGTCTATGGGAAAGTATTTAGTTTTCTGCAACCTTAAGCACAGCACGCTCGCCCTTAAAAAACACCAGTTATAACAGCGAAATGGATTATGGATTTGGTAATGACAGAGTTAGAACGAGTAGGTCGTGTAATCGGTAATAAAGTAATGGAACTTGTGCGTGGCTATATAACGATTTTTTCTATGAACACTGTGGCACCGATAAACTTGAAAAACATACTTTATCCATTTACTTTACTCGTTGTACTCAAAATCACATATTTACCAATTAAAACAACGGATATATCTGTGAAAATCATAGCTTTAAAAATCGTCGCCTCTGCGTGATTTTGTTTTGCTGTTGTCGTCTTGGTTTTATTTACTTTTATCACAAAATATGGCTTCTGTGAGTGTAATAAAGCTATGACTTATTGTTATTGTTGTTAAAACATGTTGTTGTCTTGGTTTTATTTACTTTTATCACAAAATATGGCTTCTGTGAGTGTAATAAAGCTATAAAGCTACAATAGGTGTCAGACCTAGTGTATTATAGATGCAAATGAGGACCGAATCACTGTGTGTAGAGTAAAACATTTAGCTCAGTTGTTTGCATGGTATATCATACGATACGTTCAGACGCCTTAACTATTTATCATTATTCGAACTCTTACTTTATAAAATGCATTAGTGACGTTAAATGTGGTGTAAGATGTCGCATTTAATGATCCTAGCTGATGGGGATGATTTTACCTATAGTTTATCCTTCCTGAAAATGCATGTTGAATATTTCAAAATTATATCTGCTGACCTCTGTGAACTCTGTGAACTTTCACTTCTGTACTGAATCGTACACAACAAAAGGCGGGGCTTCAGCCAGGCTATATTTAGCTATACGCAACCTATCGCGCGGACATGTGCAACGCGACGTAACGTTATGTCTCATCACTGACGTCGTTGTTATTCACATTGCGACTAAAAGCAAAAGGATAAAATCATGGATGTCATTAAGCATAAGATACAGCTTAATCCAGAAGCACGAATATTCGTTAAACGACTGCTATTGTAACAACCCGACCCTATCGTTTGCTGTTTCGATAGTTGTTTTTAAAGTTTCATGAAGTCTCATAACAAGAGGACATTCTAGTAACACTAGTTTGAATAAACTAGGTTCTTGAACTCCGCCCTGGCTAATCTCGGGGTTCATTTTAAAGTCGGTCGACATAAGTTATGGCAATCCAGGATGGCTGCCATTGACAAGTCAACAACTACCATCCTAAACCACCATAACTCTCCTAAAATGGGGTCGGCGTGTCAGTAATGTACACGTCTTTTAGATTTAAATACATCTCAAAACTCAACACATATATTGGACTTTTAGGGAACACCAAAACAGAAGTATTCAAATAACATTTATTCATATTGAGAAAACATCATTATGGTTAATAAGTTTCAATATATATAATGCATGACGACACGTATAATCAGATACATGGACATTAGCTATAATTAAGAAGATCATTACAAAAGCTATGAGCAACCATATTTTAGATTAATGTAATGTAGAGTCGTTAGACCTATCCACTTTTAAGTAAGACATCCGCAATATATAATAGGTACAATTTTCTACCCAATCTGTTCATCCACAGTCGAAAACTAGAAATAAACAAAAGTATCTACATATGTACAAAACTACAATGTGACCCCAGCTTATGGCGTAAGTCTATGCAAGCGTTTCAGTTATCCGTTCCAATTGAAACAAATTATTAAACCCTCGACATAATTTTAATACCACTTGGTGGTCCACATCTATAAATCAGATAATATCAGGGAATCATGCATTCGTCTAACTATTCGCCTCAAATAGGCAAATTTACGACAGCGTGCCAATGATTATGACTTATCGTGAAATAACAACACAGTTTGTGCTAGTCTACACTATCGCAATATAAAACTCAGCACTCTGAATCAAGGTAGAAAATAGATACAATACATGTCGAAGTCCATGATGAAATAAAGGTAACCTCGGAAGGTGATGTGTTTACATATTTTATAGTAGAGTTCATAAGTTACATACATTCGAATATTTCCAACAGAAATATGAGACTTATTTCATAAACGATATCAGTGCGATATGAATACGCATGTCTTACAATTAATGCAGGGTCATGGCTTCAAAGTGCTGTAGATATATGGTGTCTGAAACTCGCTACACATCACTGCATGTAACATTCTATGATCGGCCATATAGGCAATGTCATTTTAGTTCAAATACAAAACATTTCTTTAAATATCAGTATGCATTATTCTATAATTTAGTTTCATACAATACATTCTCATTTTTATACTAAAATATCGATAAAATGGCAGTCATACCTCACGTTAGCTTTCTCGAAAGTACAGGCCGACAGGATAGTTTAGAAGTAAAAAATACAACCAAATAAATTAAATATGGCCTAAATAATGAACTAGGTATCACAATAGAGGTGTGGTCTTTCAATTTATAAAGTTTCCAAAAGGTTTAGTATTAGAAATATAGCAGATGGCAAAGAATATTGGGGAGAGATATTTTATGTGTCATTACCTTAGAAAACTGTCACCGAAAGTGATGATAATTACAAAGCAGCAGACTGTGTTAAAATAAATTAGTATATCGGACTGGTTATGAGTTTAAGTATAAGAGAATACCCAAATTATCTCCTAACAAAAATTAAGTGAAAGCGTGGAGCGTCACACTATCACGTGCCTTGACATGCGCAACGCGACGTAACGTTATGTGTCGTCACTGGCGCCGTTGCTATTCACTACGTGTGTAGACTAAAAGCAATAGTGAAAGCCAGACTCAGTTAAAATCATGGATGTCATTAAGCATAAGATACAGCTTAATCCGGAAGCGCCAATATTCGTTCCCCGAAACTGAAAGTCTACTATCACGTGCCGTGGCCATCAGCTAAATCCGCTGGCTTCAGTGTTTTTCCCGAAAAGTACAACAGCAGATGTGGTAAGATAAACATCAACTATATTTCATATTAAGTATATTAATACCAAGCCTGCCAAATCTCCGGATTCTCCGGATTTTTCAGTCGCTCTCCGGATCCCAGGATTTAAGTGTAAAATCTCCGGATTTTTCATCAAAACAAAATGTTCATGATCTAACAGCTATATTTTCACAGTTTTTCAGCTATTTCCTGAATTGGTCCTGTTACGCTCCCTAGTCAGAGGAGTATTTGCAAATGCCAAATCAACGGGGGTCATCCGTGTAATGCACTGACTGAATATACAGTTAACACCTAAGAGCATAATTAGTTCCTTCAGTGACATAATGTGCAATAACACAATATATCTGTGACTTCTTTAATTGGTCAAGCTAACTGAAATCGCAAGTGTGAGGAACTGGCAACTCCTAGTGTGTGGTAACACTATAACAACTGCTGGTGTGTACGATGATTATAATTTGTATAAGAGTTATGAAGACTTTGTATTTGCATTAAGAACGCATCTGTTTAGAAAAGTAAGTGCACTTTCATAAACAAAAGATGTGGTAGAAATTAAAGTCTTTCTCATATAATTCTTATGCTAATTTATTATTAAAAAAAGTGGTGCGAAAATCAAGTCGCGCGCTGCAAATTTTCATTTAAAACTTTTCTTTCCGCGCTTTAAATCTTAAATTTTAAAAATCTCAGGATTCTGTGTTAAAAAGTTTTGGCAGGCCTGTAATACTGACTAATATCTTAAATCATAAATTCATACAGGCAGTTTCCCCCAAAAAGTACAATAGGAGATGCCGTAAGATAAACAGCCATTATTCTAGTACTAGTATTTCATATAAGTACACTAGGACTGACTAGTATCTTAATTCATATATACAGGCATATGTATTAATTAATACATAACGAATGTATTTCTTATTTTAATTAGTACCACACAGACATTGTTCGTCATATATGGCCCTAAACATACATAAAACAACATTCATAAAAGAAAACAATGTTATTGAGATATATATGAACTCTTACTGAAAATATATACATTAACTAATATCGAAAAAATAACATATTCATTATTCGTAACTAAAGGCCGACGCAGAAATGGTCAAAATCGTCTGTGGTGGTGTTGGTGACGGTGATGATACAAATATAAACGACATCATCAAATACATTGTGGAAGTTCAGGAAGACGATGATGATGATACTAATCCGTTTATAAGGATGTGCATGATGGGATAAAAAAAGAGTAAAAAAACACACTGAAGAAACACACAAACAAAGCAAAAAACAAGAAAAAAATGCATGGATCATGATGTTAACATCAAACTATCAATATTATAATGTTCATGTTTTTTCTTTTTTGAAGAAACAAAAAAAATCAGTGTACGAGGGACGGTCATTAAATAGGTGCACAACACCAATAACTTTTTTTGACAATTTTTTTTTAATTTTCTTTTTTACTCCTTCTCGTAGTATTCTTCTTCTGTCTTTATACTCTTTTGCCAACGGTATGGGACCTTTCTGATGCCCTCGGCGAACCAGGATGTAGGCCTATGTCGAAGATACTGATTTACAGCCCCAATCAATGCCTCTCTGGTGGCATATTTCCTCCCAGCAAGCATTTTCTTCAATTCTGGAAACAAATAACAGTCACTAGGAGCTAGGTCAGGGCTATAGGGGGGATGTTGAAGAGTTTCCCACTTGTATGTCTTCAATAAATCGACCGTTTTGGCAGAAGTATGAGCTGGGGGTTGTCATGCAAAAGGATCACATTCTTCATTCGAAGTCTTGGGTCTCAGTTTACGCAAATTTTCATTCCATTTTGGCAAGACAACATCAAATTAGTAGTTTGCATTGACAGGCGACCTTTTGGAACATAGTGCCTCAAAAGAACACCATTATGATCCCAGAAAATGATGGCCATGACTTTCCCAGCTGAAGGCGACTGTTTGAACTTCTTTTGGGACGGAGATCCAGCTCTTTTCCATTGTTTAGACTGAACCTTTGATTCAGGCTCAGAGTGATGAATCCATGTTTCATCCCCAGTTATGATATGGTTCAAAAAGGTATCATCTTCCTTTTTATAACAAGCTAGATGATCTTTAGAAATTGTCTTCCGATTTGCTTTTTGGTCTGGTGTTTTGACACCCATCGAGCACTTACCGTTCTTATCCCCTGGTGGTCCCGAACGATCTTAAATACGGACCCTTTTGCAATGCCAAATCTATTAGCCACCTCTTTCAGGGTGACTTGCCTATCTTTCATGATGAAGTCTTCAATATTTTTTACCATTTGTGGGGTCACTGTGGTACTTGGTCTCCCTTGCCTAGACCTATTGTGCAGGCTTGTTCTAACCCCACGAAAACGAGAGCTACCCACGAATAAAGCGTCCTACGTGACATGCACGCATCTCCAAACCTATTTTGAAGTCGTTTCAAAATATTAACCCGCGTTTCCCCTTCTTCAAGAAGAAACTTTATCATTGCACGCTGTTCTTCATACGTTGAGTCCTTGTCGCCATTTATACATACCATGTACAAATGACCGGTTTTGATATTATATAGTGTACCAATTGAAAATGAATGTTGCATATAATCAGTCAAGGACAAAACTACCTGTGAACATCGAGCATTTTGCTCAGGTTTATGTATTATGTTACTTATCGGTAAAAGTGCACCTATTTAATGACCGTCCCTCGTATATTTTATGTGTATATGCAACAATTGACCGGATATAAAAGGGACAAACGGCAATTTCGTTTCGGTATTTTTTCATTTTCTTGTTGTTGATTATTGCACAAATAATATAGAGGTACAAGAGTGCATGTTATTAGACAAACAATGTAATACAAATGCATATAGTTTAATGTGTACTGATTTACACTGAATTATGCATTATGCATTATAAATTGGTCATGAGAATATCATAAGTTGGATTTGAGAATATTAGGAGTAATTCATCAGAATGTTACTAGTTCTCTTGCGTTTCTCATGAGAAGATTAAGAGTTGGTCATGAGAAAATTGAGTTGATCATGAGAATTTTATGAGTTGGTTATGAGAATATAATGAGTTACTCATGACCAATTCATAATCTTCGTATGACTAAGATTATGTGTATGAGTTAGTTATGAGATGGTTATGAGTTGGTCATGAGAAGGTAATAAGTTGGTCATTATAAGGTTATGAGTTGGTCTTGAGAAGGTAATGAGTTTTTCATTAGAAAGTTATGAGTTGGACATGAGAAGGTAATGAGTTGGTCATTAGAAGGTTATGAATTATTCATGAGAAAAGTATGAGTTGGCTATGAGAATATTATGAGTTACTCCTGATAATATTATGAGTTTATCATTAGTTAGTCATTAGACGATTATGAGTTGGTCATGAGCATTTTATGAGTTGTTTATGAGAGTAGTAAGATTTGGCCATGAGAATATTATGAGTTACGCATGTGTTTGTCATTATAATATAATGAGATGGTAATGAAAAGACAATGAGTTTGTTATAAGGATATTATGAGTTGGTCATGAGTAGGTTATGAGTTATACATAAGAAGATTATTAGTTGGTTATGAGAGTAGTAAGAGTTGGCCATGAGCATATTACGAGTTAAGCATGTGTTTGTCATGATAATATAATGAGGTGGTAATGAGAAGGCAATGAGTTGGTCAAAAGGATATTATGAGTTGGTCATGAGTAGGTTATGAGATATACATAAGAAGATTATTAGTTGGTTAAGAGAGTATTAAGAGTTACTCAAGAGAATATAATGAATAATTCATAAACTGGCCATGATAAGCGTATGATTTGCACATGACAATATTATGAGTTGTTCATAAGAACGGGTTAACATCAGACACTTTATTGGCTCAGTCACAGCTCATTTTAATACTCCCGGACATATTCAATAAACTTCGATCACTAAACAATAATTTAAGTCTTATGTGCATTAATATTAATGATTAATACAACAAACACTAGTCGAGTTTTCCAGACCTAAGTATGTTATTAACAATAATTAAATAGTATGTATTTATTTATTCTCTTTATTTCCTCTTTACAGAGATTAATATGTGCAAATGTGCAGTGCGCAATAACACGTAATAAATAACGACTACAATTGTGAATCATACAGAGAACTAATGTACGGGATTTAAATAGCATGTCCAATTCAATGAACAAATACAACATATAGTGACAGAGAAATAAAGCACACAGAACAATAGATCATTTAAACTATGACAGGTAATAGCATACCATATATTATACATACACAGTGATATAAATTATAATGAACATGATATATTAAATTAAATTAAATCATACTTAACTGTGATAAGTAATATTCATAGCATGATTTTTCGAGTATATGCGATTTATACTGCTTCTAGAGGGCCGCAGGCCCGAGAGTGCAGAATAAATCGCATACGAGAAAATTATGCTATAAATGTTTTGTACCTTAGCCATTTATCCAAGTACGCGCGTGCAAGAAGATTTAGGGCGTTGCAGTTTTCAGTAAACATAACAGCTCGATCCAATCAGGAAATAGCATTATCATGCAGCATGCGCATGACCCATGTTTTGATTATTGCAGCCAATCACCTTTGTATATTATTGGGAAAATCCAATGTCAAGGAGTGCTGTTTTGATGTTTTACATATTTGCTTGACAGGTTTTACGCGCGTGTAAAATTGAGCAGACCATAGTATAACTGCCGAATCTGTCATTTATAGCACGGCTGAAATATACCGGCATTTATAGCACAGTTCAGGCTCAGACCTTCAGGTTTATGAAAATGATATCATAAGAACAAGGGAAAACCATTAGAGCTATGGTACAAGTGGTTACACGTCACACACTCTTATGCAGAATGTGAAAGATCACGGACCGTAATATCACAGTTTACCACTTCCAAGACTGTGATAAACACACGCTATAGTATTGAGAATATCTCACATCACACACTTTTACAAGAATGTGAAATATAGTGTAACATAACTGCTAATGTTTTGAAGAGCATCCTCTGTTGTATTTAGTATATCTCGCGTTATACACTATTACAGAATGTGAACGGCAGTGGGATATTACTGCTAAATTACTGCCACACATATAGAGAAAAACAAATTACTAAACACTTCTTCAATATTTCCGTATGAAACATAACTAAAATATAATTGACCACCTGTTACCCTCCCACCACCACCCGACCCTTCCAACCCCAACCCCACGGAAGACGTCCGAGTTTTAAATAATAAATCATTTGACATGCTGTGTATCTCTTTTATAGACGACTATTATACCAAATAATGTGCAAAAGTATGGGAAAATGACACGGTGATTGCATTATAAGTGTATTTATGCCCCTTCCCCCAAATCCCATCGCCCCACCCACCCCGGGCCTCCGTTAGACGTTGGACAGACAGACGGGTGGACAGACGGACAAACGGAGGCGATTTTAATATACCCAATGTAGGTATATTAAGAAACGATTCGCATTTTTCAATTTTATGAAAAAATAGTATAAGACAATAACATGCAGTTGGGAAGATGTTGGATGGGAGATTCTCAAATATTTTAGAAGGTCTAACGTTTCATAAGGAGGCCATATCTAAAGCAGATTAAGCTTTTTTTGTAGCTTTAAATTTAGCTACAGATAGCTGTATAAAGAACGGACCTTTTATATCAGGTACCGTGTATTTGTTATGTTTGGTTGAGTGCAATGCAATGCTATATTAGCCAAAAGAAGTTTTAGATTATATCTTTATGCAACTCTTTATTGTTAAGATTTAGTTGCTCTATACTTGCAGTCCGATAGATGAATGAAGTGCAACTATTTCCCCGAATATTATCTAAATGAATTAGGTTACTGCAGACATCTGCTGTCATCGTTATACCCACTGTTTTGAAGAAAAACCCGGGTATAGTAACATCGCCTACGTTCGTCCGTCCCTCCGTCCCTCCGTCCGTCCGTTAACATATTTCCCCCTAAACCACTGAACAGAATTCAACCAAACTTAGGGTATGCTTTCACCATATGACGACGGTGTGCAAGAGCAACATTATTTTTGTCTCCGCACCCAGAGGCCCTCAGGGGAGTCAAAAGGTCAAACACACTCACGATTCAATTACACTGTCATTTTCCCATATTTTTGCACATAACTTGGTTTATGTAATCGTCTATGAAAGATAAACAACATATCAAACGATTTTATTATTTCACACTCGAACGTCTGCCAAGAGCCCAGTGTGGGTGGGTGGGGTGGTGTTATTATTTTTATTATTTATTTTTTGTAATTATGTTTCAAATGGAATGTCATGTTGATGGGATTATACTATATTATTTTCCCTCCTGCGTCTCCCGTGGGGCCAAGGGAAAGGGTGTCAAAGGGTCAAATAGACTAAAAACTCATTTACACAGTATTTTTTCCTTATACCACAATAGCCTAAATACACACTATGCATCGTGTAATACCCGAGGATATACACAGCATATGTTAGTTATTGTGGTATAAATACAATAGATCATGAGTCTTGCACATGTACGGACGATAATGCATTCGCTAACGCTCGTGCATTATCTCCCCGTACACGTGCAATACTCATGCTCTATTAAATACTTATTTGTGCACATAGCTTGGTATATGTAACCGTCTATAAAAGATAAACAACATATCAAACGAAGTGCATATGAAACGAGCGATTTCATTTGTTTGAATTTAGTTGATCTTCTCATGAATATTGATTAGATGAAAGGTCGATATGACGTGACTGCAAAGGCAATGTGGTCAGATCCAATAGCCGAGAGTATCAAAACGTAATTAGGTTAGGATTTTAATGAGATTGGGGGCCCAGGGAAATGGTGTCAAAGGGTCAAATACACTAACAAATATCATTTACACTGTATTTCTTTCTTATTTGTGCACATAACAATCGTCTATAAAAGATAAACAACATATCAAACTATTTTATAAGTTCAAACTCGGATGTCTGCCAAGGGGCCCAGGGTGGGTGGGGTGGGTGATGTATTGTTTTATTGTACATTTAAAGGGATACAGGATACAGGTTAAAGAGAATTGACCGCTGTGAATTCCTTTTAGTTCTATCTTAAATTCACACATTTTTGTTCTGACAAGGTCGAATTTATAACTGAAAGCAAACCACAACTTTAATCAATATATAATGGGAAAGGTAATGTATAGCGCCTCTTATATATCATCATAAATGCATCTTATAATTACTATCTTTGCTATAGACCTATTCAGAAGAATGTTTATGTGAATGTCTTTCAAACTCGACTTTAAACGAATATATTTAAGGTTACTCGATATAATTCAATCCTATGACGTGCTGTATATCTTTTTGACGTGTGGTGGTGGTGGTGGTAGAGGGGGTTGCGAGGTAGGTCGTTGGGTGTGGTGGGGACTCTTTCATAACATTTAAGTATGTGCCCTAATGTTGCTCAAACTATCCCATAAACCATATGTCGTGAAAATCTAAATACACCACAACATCTTGATATCTAGTCCTATTCAGCTACGGACAGCAGTTCTTCTTGACCTTTTTCTAATTTTGACATTTAACGTAATTTGTATTCTTAATGTCAGCGTATTACAATTTTAATTTTATAGACGGTAGATAAGGTTCCCCTCCATTTCACTGCTTTTAAAGACGCTTTTAAAATGTGATTACTAAATTCTAAGCGTTCGAAGGCATAACTTGATACAGCTTCAACAAAACACAATATACCAAAACAATTATTCCAATGGGATAAATCAGATGTGGATCCAGAATTTGAGTTTAGAGGGAGGCGGGGGACGGGCAGGGGGCGAGGAGGGGCGTGAAGTCCTGTTCGCCGGTTTTCATTTGGTGATTTATGGTGCATTGTCAGAAAATTTTATTTGTTAAATACAATAATGAACAACTGTGGTTTACCCGTAACGCCCTCCCCGCACTTAAAGTCCGGCAAGCTCTACTCGTTTAAGGTTGAATGGTGTCCATAATATGATTACATGATTTGTATTTCGTCGATACAAATCTTTTCACAAATTCGGTGGAAATCAATTTAATGTGTTTAACGTATGCGTTTGCGAATGCACGTGCGTGTATGTGTGCGTCCGTGCGTGCGCGTGTGTGTGTGTTCTTTTATGACAAAGGTAACTTCAAAAAACAAAATGTTTTAAAGAAAAGTAAGAAAAAAGGGTATGAAAATGGGGTCGCATGGTGTGTCATGTGGTGTAAGTCAGTTGGTTTTCGAACTTATCTAATCTTTTATTACTATTTACATATGAACAAGTCTGGTAAATCAAGTTTAGTCAGCGTCGGCATCGGTGATCTCTTATATCATTATCCAGATGGATGCATAAGTAATTTAGACGCACTTTTTGATTTAGGTAAACTTCCATTTTGTTGTTACTAACCATATTCTTATTCTGAACTCAATCGTATTAGGGTATTGTCCAACCCAACCCCTAACCCATCAACCCACCCACATCCCACCACCCAGCCCAAAACCCGATTTATTTTTTTACATATTTCTGTGTTGTTTTGTTTTTATTGTTACATTATTATAAAACATGATATTGATACACTTAGAACAAACAAATTACTTCAGTTGCATCAGACACGTTATAAAATACGTAGATTTTTGCCATGAACTGTTTATGGTTAATAATTATTGAAACAAAAATTACAAAAAATCTCAGTCTGTAATCTATCATATTTCAACTTTTCAAAACTTTTGTGTGAAAAACAAGTGCCCCATGTCCGTTTCCGCAAGGTATATATAGGTACTACGAACACCAACACGTCTGACGACAAACTAATATATTCTTAAGTGTGGCCTTATTTAACGGCTGATTAACACATTATACTATGTACATGAGATAGGGGAAAAATACATAGGAATCCTGGAACCTGCCCTACTCTTACTGATTACTTATTAATGAATAGCTGTTTATGGTTCTTTAACGTGTTCGGAGAATAAATAGACTACGATACACGGGACCGCGCGGTTTATGTCCCCATTCGATGGACACTTATCAGAGAATATTAGAATCTATGCTGTTTTTTGTTGTTGTTCGTGGGTGGTTAGGAGGAGGATCATCCCCGATCACACTCTCCAATATATTTCTCTAACATGGGGTGAGTGGTTGGTGCGGTGTAAAGACAATATCCGGATGTGGATCTTGGTTGACTTAAGTGGCATTCCCATCAGAAAATCTTTGATTCTGGTGCATTTTAGAATAATAATGTTATTCGTAAACTCCTATGATGAACAAAGCTGGACTCGGTGCGTGCTCCCTAACATCCGACAAACTTGTTAAATATGCTTGACGGCTTCTTTGATGTGGGGTTGGGGTGGGCGTGGGGTGTTTGTGTGTGCGGGGGTATTCACATTCATTAAAATACACATGAATCCGGGAATCTGCCCTATTCCTACGAAAGACTAGGTTTCTGTGGTTCTCTTACATCCTCAGAGGACCACCCGATTTACGTCCCATACGACGGAGGAAAATGGAAAATGTCTTGCCCGTGGACACACCAACAAAACACAGTGTCACCGGTGAGGCTTGGACCCGAGCCATCCGGTTTTCAAATCCACCGTGCTATCCATTAGACCACGCCAACCCCTTTGCAAAGTATATAGCAGTATTTAAAATACAACTATATATCAGTATTTAAAATACTTTCAGCCAAACATTTTTATAAACATTGAGTGAAGGCAATCGATTGCGCTCGCATTCAGCTTGTTTGTATTAGCGGAGGATAATACTAAGTAATATTGGCCAAATAGTTCAAATAGTGATACAAGCATGACATTTGGCCGAATAATTCCTTAGTGTGTCGTTGTCATGTCAAGAACCTGAGTCAACTCAGTTTCCCATGTTTATGCTCTCCGAAGGGAAAGCATATAGTTGCCGTTTTGTCGATCTTGTCCGGACCATAACTCAACGACTACTAAAGGGACTGCAATTAGACTTCATACAATGATAGAGGGCGATAAGGGGAAGTGCTCATTCAAACTATAGTTATTGCCCTTTGTAAAGTTATAATGCTTTTGCGGAGAATAACTCAAAATCTACTAAAGGAACTGCAATGAAACTTTGCACAGCAGTGATAGGTCCGTGTGTCTGTCCGTCCGCCAGCCTATCCGGATATCTTGTTTTTAATCGGTTTTGTTTTGTTAGAATGGTGTTTTGTTTTGTTAGAACGATGACCGGACAGGCTGTGGACCCTATGATGACGCCTACCTTAAGCCCATTGGGACGGTGGCGTTTGATGTTTGTCTATGATCTTTCTTGTCGTGCCCTTAATGGTTTATTCTCTTACTGCTCTGGCTTCTGCAATGTCATTGAGTACCTTCATTGTGGCTTTCTAGGCTATTGTTTTTTTGTATTATATTTACACGAGCATATTTGTGTTTTACTTATATTGCCTATTGAAGCTGCCTTGTTGGTTAGATATTAGATCATGGCGGGGATTTCTTTATTTACACTGTCCTGTTTTAATGGGATGACAGTAGGGTAAGTGTGAGGTTTGGTGCACCCTAGAACCGGTTTAAACTCCCAGTGGCCTACTTTGCCACTGACCGTTCCAAGGCGGTAGCCCTATTGTCAACCCTTTTTGTGTTTGTGATGTCGTTTGCATTTATTATTGCTTTTGCCTTCTTGTTTGTCTGTTTGCGTGTCTGTTTCTGTGTTTTGTGGTTTACTGTCCTCCTTGAATGCTACTTTCCCTGTCCGATCTTTTTATATTTGTTTTTATGTCAATTTTAGCATATGTTAGGCTATATATGACGGTCGAGTTTTTTGTGGTAGAGGCAGATCACAGTATTGGATGCTAGGTAGAACCAGTACTGTATACCTCCCGCCACCTGAAGAAAAAATCAAAAAGTTGTCGTATCGCAGTAAAACAGCATGGTTTTCGCATCTGGTCTATCTGTCATTGGTCATTGGTCATATTCGTTTGCTAAACAATTACAAATGTGCCCGCAGGGGATCAAAACTTGTTCCAAACGTTGTGCAAAAGTGATTTCGGAAATAACGATTTATAGGGTAAGGTGTAAAAGACATGTTTTGTCAAAGATTTTTTTGATTTTAAGCAGTATTGTTCAATTGTATTTCTTTATGGAAAGCCGTTTGGGACCTCCGCTAAAAACCAAACGGCTTTCCATACTTTCTTATGCTTGATGTTTTTGAACAATATGTTTATGTAAGTACATGCAAATATTTGAATACCAAACTGGCATATGCAACATACCTCGGTCAAGAATCATCTGTCGGCTCATTTACTAACTCACACACTTTTCCCAAATCCTCAAATTATTGATATTGTATTGTGTCTCATTGCTATAATGTAGGGAAAATATATCTTAGTTGAACATATAGCGTAATACAGTAATATGCAGGTAGGAAGATGATGGGAGTTTCCCAAATATTTCAGATGGTTTAACATTGCATAAGGCGTCCGTATCATTGTGTCAGATGATATCCGTCAGGCAACTCTATACTATTAAGTTAAGATTTAATTGCATGTCATCATTCTATTTTACGAGCACACATTTTGTTCTTATAATGTCTTTATTACTGAAACAAAACACCACAACTTACGTCAAGATCTCTTGAGAAAGTTATTGGATAGAGCATCAAACATATTTAATTCTTTAAATATTTTTATAAAGCATGTGCACATATATTATAATCAAGGTTTTTTGTAAATGTTCAGCTGTTTATTCGTTGTTTAATAATTTATAAATTTGTATCATGTTTTAAGCAATAAAACCTAAACTCATTTGCGGACATTCTTCATGTACTTCACCGACATATATATTATACAACTTACATATTTTTTTAATCCCAACTCTATAGACACAATATAAATGGTTTTACCCAGCCATACCAAACCCTGAAATTCGAGTTTTGAATTAATAGTTACAAAGTCATACTTCATTTACGCATATTCATAACATAATTATTGTAAGAACCCGTGAATAAATACCTTTAATTGGTTCAAATAGATAGATAGATACTTTATTGATTTAAACTTTTACAGTTTCTCATCATTACATACATAATTTGTAATACATAATTATAATCATATGACAGGTTACATATACGTCAGACTCTACACACTCACTTATAGTTCAATTTTCAATACTCCTTAATTAATCATAGCTCATATAAATCACACATTTTAATCAATAATCCAAGGACATCAAACAACAAAAGGAATTATATATAAAATAACAATTTATGTGAGGATGTACTTGAATATATTTTAAGAAATAATATTTGGAATAGAACATCTGACAATAAACGCCTCTGACAAATATTTACTTAATTTAAAAAGTTCTTTCTTCTTTGAAGATTGTAGAAGTGTTATAAATTTAAACATATTTGGCCTTTGTATGTAATATTTTTCTGATATATTTATTTCTAATATCATTATAATCTGTACAAATTAAAATAAAATGGAATTCGTCTTCAATTTCAGTTGAATTACATATTTGACAAACTCTTTCATTTCTTTCAATCCTATGTCTTGCATAACGATCTGTGAAGATAAACGTAATTTAGTAAAAACACTTCGTAATCTTTTTGTACATAAAATATTCAGATAGTTTTCATATCCAAAATTATCTTTCACATGTCTATACAAACTTGATAATACTCCATTTTCTTGTAGATCATTATACATTATTATATCAAATATTCAGATGACCAGCAAATTTTATTTTAAATTCCAATAGGAATTAAAATTTTCTAAAACATACTAAAATTGCGCATTTTTTTCGAGCCATTTAAAAGATAAATGGCTTTAACATTGTTTTTTCTTAAAATTCCTTGGTATTAAGCGGCGAAGGACATAGGAAATTCTATAAATAATAGTTTACAGCCTAATTTAAATGATATAATTTATATATAAGATGAAAGGTCTCGTCAAGACCAAACAGTGGGATATAAATAATAATTGCATGTGACTAAACTAACACTCTGTGATGCTAAAAACGTGGACAATTGAATGCAACGCGACTTTTACGAAAAACGTCAAACATAGCTATATTTGAGACGTTATTATTAAAAACTTGTTCACATGACGACAAAACAAAATTCAGATCGCAAATATCTTGAATTACAAATATATAGTTCAAATGCGTACCCTTAAATATTCGAATAGGTAAATTCCCCCTTCAGTAAGTACCTTCGAATGATATGCAGCATTACAGTCTTGCTTTCGGGCACCGCATGGCAAAGAAGATTCCATTTCTGTCTTCCATTTCAGACCATGAAGAAGATAAACATGTGTTTCCCTCCCGATTTACACACCCTGGCTTTCTTTGGTGACGGGGTTGCCGGAGTATTCCACATTGACGATTGTTGTTTTGTTTCAGGGTCATAAAACCAAAGCCACGTTTCGTCAGTTGTTATTATCCTATCCAGAAAAGATTCGCCGATCCTGTGTTAACAGCTGAGGCACCCATCTCACACGCACGTTATTCATATGAAGATATTCTGTTAATAGTGTGTGAACTGTCCCATAAATACAGCCGACTGTTTCCGTTATATCACGAAATATAGCACTGAAAGTGAAGTTATTCAATATGCACTTTAAAAGAAACAGAATTGAATGAATACAATGTTGTTTAACGGCTCGTCAAAACAGTATATGTTATTAAGAACCGTCCCAGAGAGAGGAGAGTGATACTTCGAAATCCAGGAACCTGGCCTTATCTTAATAACAAATATATATGATAGACTCCGATATACTCCGCCCAGTACGACATAAGAGGATACCTCTGTCCTCACGAGGGAAATTGTCTAGCCCAATAACACACCGATGAAATTCAGCGGCACCGGCGAGGCTTGAGCCTGGGTTCTCCGGATTGAAAGTCCACTGTGCTATCCACTGGGCGACAGGATGTATGCTATCAAAACGGATGACTGCGTTGAAACAAATATCTAAAATGGTTATAGCTAAGAAGCTGGGTTCATAACAGTCATTCTTTTCTAGCAAATTTGGCATCATGCTCATGTATGTCGAGTTGAAGTGTTTGTGTGTGTGTTATCCAAAGGATTATAGTCCCTCCACCAGTGTACCAAGAGGAAAATCCCCTAATGTCACGGAATTATCGAATTGCACTGTAAGCCATATATATGCCCAGTTCATTGCTGTGCTTGGATTGACAATATCAATTATTGGCAAAGGCTTTGGGATAATAAAAGACAATAAAGAAGACATACATCTCATTTAAATAATAATATTACTTAATATTACATTATATAATAAAGCATACGATATGATTTAGTGAGTCGTACATTGCCGACCTACGATGGCATTGTGTTTATAATGTAATGCCTCATAAAAAGTCCCAATTTTTATAAATATTGCAGTTTTTAAACAAGAGTCCTCGCCTCAAAGTGCTCACATGTTCAAGATATAATTACAACAGCAATTTCCTAATATAACTCTATGTAAAACTGAGACCCCCAGACCGGGGTCAAATTTTACTCCA